>JAYJMJ010276424.1:0-30277 GCA_036873875.1 Laminaria ephemera
TTTCCGCAAAAACGGGCCCACATGTAGTAGGCAAAATTTCACGCACGTGAGTCAACCTCGCTACGCCCTGTTTATGGGATGCGCACTAATTAATCGTGGAGTAACTTCAAGTATTCTAGTCTGGGTAATTGGGGGTATATTTTAACGGTTCGAATTGTGTCACAAAATGTGTCGAATTTAAGTGCTGGGTGGTTGGGTGTTGGGAGGCTGTGGCCGTAATAGAAAGAGGGAATACCACTTTTAACCACAGGACGGACCATGAAAAAAATACTTTCCGCGTTACTGATACTTTCAGCGAGCGTTATTTCTAATGTGACTTTGGCGGATTCATTTGTCTATAAAACAGACAAAATGGCAAATAATAACAACAGCTTTACCTTTCCTGGGCTTGATCTAAATGGTGCGGCAGCGACACTGTATTTTTCAACGGATGAGTTTTCTCCACATGCCACGTTGACGAAGCTAGCATTAGATTTTGAATTCGCAAAAGATCTGCTGGTAACCAATTTCGAAATGGTTGAGCCAGGTGTTTATACCGCAAGAGCTGCTAAGGCTTGGGTGTTTAAGGAGATATTGGTCGAGGTTAGAACTGATTACAACGAATCGTTTCAAAACGCAGAGATCAGACTTGCTGTACCAGAATTTACCTCAAGTGTAAGCAATATGGAGATTACACCGGGTGTTGATCTGTTTATCTCATGGACCCCCTTAATTGATTCAAGCAGAGTCCGAGTAGCTGATACTGCTGTATTTACTCATTTAGGTAAGCGCGTTCTTTTAAAGCTAAAAGATCGAATTTCTGCTTCTGGTTCAGAGGCTAGTCCAAATTCTTTTGGCGGTAGCGGTTTTGAGCTTGAAATTGATTGGCTAGGGCACGGGGTTCGGACTGTGTTTATAGAGGCCCCAATGCCAGAGCTTGAGTATCGAAACTATGAGGCGGTAGGTCTAATGCTTGAGAGCTTTGAGCAAAATGGTGAAATAGATTACACACTAGCTGTAAATTTTTCGCCAAAAGATGCTTTTCATAACGAGCAGTCACCGGTACAGCCGTTCTTACAGATATTGGAATCTGCATTCAATCTAGCGCGCTAGGTTCGAATTGCTACTTCGTGACTTATTAATGGTCGCGAAGTGCGTTCTCATCTATTTAAGAGGGGGGGTTGTATTGTACGGTTCTTTTTCTCCACCTTATGGGTCCTAATTAATTTAGTGTATCTTCAGGTAACTGATTAACTAGTTAATTGCCAAAATTGCGTTTTTACGCAAAGTTTCTATTGGTTTTGCAGGTAGCCGCGGATTCTTCATTAGTTGAACTGCAGTACTACGTAACACCTATAATGTGACGTTAGCCAGAGCGTGGTGTTTTACAGCGGGGCAACTAACGGTAAGTTGCTACTTGCCGCGGCTACCCAAGCGTTTAGAAATAAGTTATAAGGCGAAAAAAAACGCCTGCATCTTATGCAGGCGCGATGAGTTTATCCCAAGGTCATGTGGTAGAAGCAAAGCTTGTTGCCATCAAGGTCGTAGACATAGCTACCGTAAAAGAAATCTACTCGTTGGCCTGGTTCTCCAGCATCTGTGGCGCCCAACTCGATTGCTTTTTTGTACAGGGCTTCTGCACCTTCGGGAGAGCCACCAGGTATGGCAATCATTTGGCCGTTGCCGCAACTTTGTGCGCCTTTGTCTGCGGGGGTGCAAACAGCAAGCATAGCGCCACCGGCTTCTGTACCGTAGAATTTTATTCGATCCAATCCCATCAATTGCTTGCCGCCGATATCAGCGAGCAGAGCGTCGTAAAATTCAAGCGCTTTAGGGAGGTTTGTCGTGCCAATTGTTGCGTATCCAATCATTTTTAATGCCATTGTTATAAGTGAGTGGGGTGTTGTAATTTGTAAGTTAAATTAATCAAGCTGCATAAATTGCTCGTACCAGCATGTCGGTAAGTCATTCACTTTGTAGTGGATAGTCAGTTTACGAAAGCTGCCGTAGGTGACCTGTTTTGATCCAAACTTTGGCGCCGTCAGTACCTGCAACTGCTTCAATAGCAGTGTTTACTGGTACCCGTAGCCAAGAGTATTTGCGTAAGTCATCACCGCTTTCAGTAAATGAGCCGTCTAGAACAAATATTTCAGCACCGTCTGTGGCATCCACTTTTACTGTTGACCCGGCTTGCCAATATTCAAAGCAAACATTTTCATAGGCATCTTTATAAAGTGGCGATACTTTCACCCCAGGGCGATCCTGTTCTGCCACAGCACCTAGTTTATCTAAGTGAGCATGGACGTACGTGCGGTCGTCAGGGTGAAACTGCCATAGTTTGACAAATATGGTGCAGCCAGCCTTTGAGCTGGGCGTATGTTTCGATAGCGGTGGATTGCGAATATAACTGCCAGCGGGCCATTGGCCGTAATCATCTTCAAATACACCTTCAAGAATAATTGCCTCTTCACCACCAGGATGTGTGTGTGCGGAGAAGCTACTTTCAGGTGCGTAGCGCACAATAGTGGTTACCCTTTCATTTTTGCTGTCAACTCGATCAAGGCGTCTGCGATCAACACCTGGCATGGGTGATTCTTCCCAAGCAATGGAATCGCCATGTAGCAAAACTCGTTTTGAAAAATCTGCGTTAACATCCATTTGAGTATTCTCTGTTTGGCTAGTGCGCATCCATTAGGGGCGCGTAGCGAGGTTGTCGCAAGTGAATCAATCTATCAGTAGATAGACAAAAAATCCACATTTTAGTTCATGGATTAGTCTGTATTGTTCGATATAGTTGAAAAGATAAAGTTTAGAGGGTGAAATTCGGTATGCAAACCAGTGGGTTGTATTGGAAAGCGCGCAACTCTGTGATGGTCAGGCGGAATGCATTTTTTTATAGTGCGTTAAAAGTTCATACCGTGAGCGCTTTGACGAGTGAAATGTCCCCGTTGCATAAGCTTGTGGGCTTGTCGCCGGCCCTTACGGGTCTTAGAGGTGTGTTTTCGTAGCGGGATCTATACGAAGCTGCAGAGAGCTAGTTTTAAGATACTAGCGATAAGTACAGTGCTTTCTGTGCTTTGAGCCGTTGCTGGTTGCCGACAACCCGGTCAAGTAAAAGAGCGCCTTCAAGGCCTGCTAACATCGATTTAGCAAATTGTGTTGATGGCATTCTTGAACTGTCAAATTCATCGGGGTGAGCATCAATTTCTTTAACTAGCCACTGTTCTAGTTTTAGGAAAAATTGCGCCAATGTTTTTTTGTTTAACTCACTTAGCGTATCGACTTCAGCTGCCATCATGCCGCAGAGGCAAAAATTGTCCTTTTGAGAGACCTCTTCAAATACTCGTATAAATGCGGAGATTTTGAGTTTGAGCGTCTTGTGTTTTGTTGAGATTTGAGCGAGACCTGCGAACGCGACTTCGCTATAACGCTCGATAAGGTCTTGTGCAAGATCAGATTTTTCGGGGTAGTGGTAGTGAACACTAGAAGACTTGATGCCAACTTCATCGGCTAGGGTTCGAAAGCTTAGGCCCTTGAGTCCGCTTTTTTGCACGCTATGTTGTGCAGCCGTTGCTAGCTTTTCTCTGTTGTCGCTCATGCTTGAGTCCGCGTCTAAGAGTCTCACGATTCAACTAAAAGGAAGAAACAGGTTGATCTCAAAAGAGGGATGATAGCAGAACTCCGAAGTTTCGAGGTATCACAAGGTCGATGTTATGAGGATTCTATGAACAGCAACAGCAACAGCAACAGCAACAGCAACAGCAACAGCAACAGCAACAGCTGCGTAGGCCGCAAAATGAACTGCCATGTATAGTTAGCGCTTCGAATGGGATGCACTATGGCTTTGATTATTCGCGCCTGTATTGGCAGAGCTGGTGAGTCAGCTCCGCCGTAACAAACACGCTGAGTGCTTACTGTTTCGGAAGTCCCGCAACACTGCCTGCGCGGCGGCTATCTGCTCCACCGTGCTGTGTGCCGTTAGCTAAATCAACTACCACAGCTTGCACAGAGCCAATCACACTTGGATCGCTTCTTAGCGTATGACCAAGGGCTTCCAGTTGCGCTAGTGTGGCGTCGTCGTGTGCTGCTTCATAAGCTACGCTGCCGCCAGAAGAACTTACTCGGGGTGCATCAATTGCTTCTTGTATAGACATGCCATGGTCTATCAAGTTAACAGTGATGTTAACCACTGAATTGATGATGGTCGAGCCACCAGGGGAGCCATAGGCGGCAACTAAGTCGTCATCATGAAACACCAAGGTGGGGGCCATACTGCTGCGGGGCCTCTTTCCAGGTGCAACATCATTGGCGCCGGGTTTGAAGTCAGCAGGGTCGTTGTTGGCTTGCGGCAAAAAGTTAAAGTCGGTTAGCTCGTTGTTTAATAAAAAGCCATAGCCGGGTACGGTGATGCCTGAGCCCCATGTGCCTTCAATGGTAGAAGTCCATGAAACCACATTGCCGTAGCGATCAATAACGGTGAAGTGAGTAGTATCAATCCCTACCGGACCTTCGGCACCATTGGTGACGTTAGCTTCAGTGCTTGTGTTAAACGCTGGGTCAAACTGACGTGGGTCGCCGGGGGTAATATCATCACCTTCGATGCGCTGATCTGTTTGAATCTGTGCGCAACGAGGTGCCAGGTAGTCTGCGTTGGTTAAGCCTACGACGGGAAGTTCAACAAAGTCGGTGTCACCCATCCAAACTGAGCGACTAGAAAATGCCTGGCGCATCGATTCAACCATTACGTGCAATGTATTAACTGCACCTGAGCCAAAGCCTTGGCTGTTGTCCCCGAGTGGAAATTGTTCTAAGCACTCTAGTATTTGAGTCACTGTTAATCCACCTGATGAAGGTGGTGGCATACCCTTTATCGTATAGCCTCGATAGTCACTAGAAGTGGGCTCGCGTTCATCGACTCCGGTAGTGAGGTAGGCGGCTAGATCATCTTTGGTCATGCGCCCCGTACCTTGTGCACCGACGGTATCGCGGAAGCGTGTTTGCGCCTCAACAATGGCGTCTGAAATTTCACCGGTATAGAAAACCTCAACGCCCTGAGCAGCAATTAGCTTAAAAGTTTTAGCCAAATTAGGCTGTACCAACAAAAAACCTGCTGATAGTGGATCACCTTCATCGGTACGGAACTTTGATGAGGTTTCTGGCCAGAAGGTGGTACGTGAACTTTCGGTTAATGATGCGAGCCGTTCGTTTATTTCAAAACCGTTTTCTGCAAGATCAATTGCTGGCTGAAGCGCGTCAGCTAAAGTGATCGTGCCGTATTGCTCTAATGCAGTTGCAACTCCAAGCAACGTGCCCGGTACACCTACGCCTAGCCCGCTGGTTGCAATATCAGTAAAGCCGCCGATCACGTTGTCTCGGGTTTCAGTGCCGGTGCAATTTGGATCGCAGTCCAAATACTGGGTAGCACTTGCCGCACTCGGTGCCTTTTCGCGTGAGTCGATAAAAAACGTACGATTATTTTCAACGTGGTGAACGCCCATGAAACCACCACCGCCAATACCAGAGGAGGTGGGCTCTACTACATTGAGTACAAATTGCACTACAGCGGCTGCATCAATTGCGTTGCCGCCGTCTTCAAGGACTTTGGCGCCAGCAGCAGCGGCTATTGGATGGGCTGCTGTCACCACTCCTTCGCTAAAGCCAGTATTGTCTAGGGGTAAGCCTAGGGAGTAATCGATCAAGCAGCTCTCTGTACCGGTCCAACCGTAGCCGTCACCATCGGTATCTTCACAAACAATGCTGCATGTCTCATGGCCATTCCAGCCATAGCCGTCGCCATCTGAGTCAATGCACGCGGTGGTAACAAGGCACGATTGAGTACCGTCCCAACCCCATCCGTCACCGTCTGAATCTATGCAGTCGATTTGACATGACTGGGTGCCGTCCCAGCCGTAGCCGTCACCATCAGTGTCGACACAAGCGCCGCCAACAGAGGTAGTAGATACCTCTTGGGCATTTATGGATTGTATTGTTAGTAGGGAAAGCGCTATGCCGGGTAAGCAGTAACGCAATAGTAAAGAAGTTGTAGACATTGAATCCTCCGTTGATTATGCAAAACTTGTATCAAGCAAGCTACATGGTTACCCAATGACCATCCATAAGTTATCGCTAAGGCGATCGCTGCAAGTATTCGATTTTTCACCATTACATGCAGTGACTATGCGCTACACGAAAGGATTAAGAGAAATATCAGGCCCTGTAACAAGCTCCTACGCATTGTTTTGGATGGACACAACTAGAGACTACACAAAAACGAAGGTGTTGCCTATATGGCGCGGCAGATTTCTATGGTGTGAAGTCATTACTATTAAAGGCGTATGAAAAGGCCCGCAAGAGGTTTGCGCTCGTGGGTTGAGTGCAATTTCATTTAGTGAGTGTGATGAGGGCGAGCAATGCTAGTGAAGGGAGGTTGAGCTACCTGTAGCTCGGCGTACCTAAATGTAACTAAATGTATTTGAATCAACAGTTTCCAAACGCTATATAATAATTTTGATGCGGTATTTTAAGGGCGTACTTGTACATCCTGTTACAGATAAATTCAGCATCCTGCCGCAAAATAGGATCATCGTAATTGAAAGGAATAATCCTATGAATACTAAATCGACTAGCCAATTTATATGCGCTGTTGTGGCATTGCTAGCGAGCTTTCATGTCTCAGCGGCAGACATTGCCCGAGAAGTGCAGAACTCAGGCGATGGCAAAGGTTGGTATGCTGAGTTGGGGCTTACGTTTTCAAATACGACTGAGCCACTGGTTGGTTTAAATGATCTCGATAATCCAGATTCAAACGGCCAAACCTATTCACTCGACTTAAGTCTTGAAGGGCGGTTTGAATATAAAAGGTTTTTTTTAGAAGTCATTGATAACAGCTTCAGTAACCTGACATTGGGTATTAATGCTCATTCAACCGATAAAAGTAATCATGATATTATTTTAACCAGCTTATTTGGCGAAATAGAACGTCGCGAATTGAATGGCTTTGAAACCATTACTGATAGAAAAGAAGATCTAAACCTGGGGCTAAGAAGCAGCTACTATTTTGGTAGAAATATAGTGCAGCTAGAGTTGGTGGGTGACGTTTTTGATGCACATAACGGGGTTACTGGTACCCTTCAAATTGGGCGTCATGCGCAAGTAAGAAATTGGAACCTGCATGGCCTGGTGGGTCTCAGGTATTTCTCAGGCAATGTAGTAGATCACTTGTTTGGCATTACAGCAGAAGAAGCTACTGCTGAACTCCCAGTTTATGAGGCGGGTTATGGCGTGATGCCATCCATTGCATTAGGTGCGACTATACCGTTAAGTGAAAAGTGGCTATTCAGAGCTAACGCTAGCTACCTCCATCTTCCAGATTCCGTCACAAATAGCCCGTTGGCGCAAGGGGACTCAATCCATAGTGTAGGGGTCGGTGTTCACTACGTGCTTAACGGAAACTGAGTGAACGCCATGAAGGGATTCTACATAATTGTGGTGGCATTGTTCTCTCTCTTGTCTGACAAGGCAGTGATTGCAGGCGATGCTGAGCTCACTATTGCTCCGAATAAGTGCGTGGCACTTAGAAAAGGCCAAGTGTGTTATCAAAAGCTGCGTATAAGGTTTCAAACCCTGGAAAGTGGCAGCTTCTGTATAGTCACTGATGGTCAAGATGTGCCATTGAAGTGTTTTACTAATGTTTCTGCTGGAGAGCTGGTTTTTCCGTTTGCCTCCGAAGCTGCAAAAAACTTCAGTTTGGTGAATGCTGAGTCCGTGGTTATCGCCAATGGGAATGTAACGGTTGCATGGGTGTATAAAAAATCGCGCAAACGTAATCGTTGGAGGCTTTTTTAATGGATGAACAGAGCATTTCAAAGCCACATGTTCTTGTGGTTGAAGATGATGAATCATTGGCTGATTGGATGGCTGATTACCTGCTTGATAACGGATTTAACATTAGTATTTCAAACCGTGGTGATGAAGCCATAAACTTAATTAAAATTGATGAGCCCGATATTGTTATTTTGGATATCAACTTGCCAGAGAAAGACGGCTTTGAAGTGTGCCAAGCGGTAAGGGAGTTTTACAGTAACCCTATACTCATGTTAACTGCTCGTGGTGATGAGTCAGACGAGGTTATTGGTTTAGAGAGCGGTGCGAACGATTACCTGATAAAACCTGTGCGCCCTAAAGCACTGCTAGCACGCGTAAACGCGCTATTAAATAGAGGGGAGGGCGCCGCACACGCAAATTCTCAAGTACGTGAGTTTGGCGGCTTTAAAATAGATGCGGAATCTCGAAGCGTATATCTTGATGAGCAGCTGATCGATATATCGTCGCATGAGTTTAACCTACTATGGCTACTTACAGAGCACGCCGGTACCGTTCACTCCCGTGAAGATATTGTTAGTCAGTTAAGAGGTATTGAATACGATGGCTTTAACCGCTCGGTAGATATACTTATATCACGGCTGCGGAAAAAGCTTAAAGATGATAGCGGCAAGCCGACTAAAATAAAAACTGTATGGGGTAAAGGCTATGTTTTTGCTCCAGATGCTTGGTAGCACATGCGCAGACTAACCCTTACGTTGTTGTTGGTAGTTCTGGTTGCTATTTTTGGACTTGGGTTTTTGCTTGATTCTCTATTTGAGAAGTACAACACTGGCAATGATGATGATCTCACTCAGATCCAATCTTTTGCGAGTGGCATGGCTGCAACGCTTAATGAGACTGATTCACCTGCGAATATTGTCGAGAGCTGGCCTGGCTCGAAAGATTATGTGATCACATTAGAGAGTAAGTCCAATTTTCCCGTACCTGCCTCTTTATTAAGTAACTTTGAGTCCGGCGAGGCATTACTTTTAGAAACTGATAATGGCATAGCGATGTACTTTCATTTAGACAATCACCAAAGTGTTCTTGGCGTGCAAACTGGAATCGCTGCGGGCAATCGAAATCGGAGTATGGCTTTAATTTTTACCGGCCTGTTCTATTTAGGGACTCTGCTGCTTGTATTGCTTTGGCTTAAGCCATTGCTATCTCGTTTAAATCTATTACGCACGACTGCGCGTTCTTTTGGTGCAGGGGAGCTTACGAGTCGAGTAGATCCTCAAGGCTTGTCGTATATTCGTGATATTGAAACTGATTTCAATGGAATGGCAGATCAAATTCAGCAGTTGATCGATGACAACAAGCTGTTGAGTTCGGCAGTCAGTCATGATCTACGTACTCCTTTGGCGCGCCTACGATTTGGTATTGATACCTTGGCAGAGACTGAGTCTGAAGAAACCAGAACTAAGTATCTTGCGCGCATTAACAACGACCTCAATGAAATGGAATCGTTGGTTAATTCTCTGCTGCGTTATGCACGGCTTGATAACGTGATGGAAGAGGTAGAAAAACAATCGGTATCCCTACGCCAACTTTTAAGGGAATGTGTTGCACAGTATTACGACGTGCGAATTGTGATCCGTATCGATGAGACAAGCCTTAGAGAGGCCGATGAGTTGATAGTTAGTGGGGCAATCGACCATTTGGCTATGCTATTTAATAACCTAATCCAAAATGCTGTTGAGCATGCCAACAAGCACCTAACGATTGAACTTTTAAATACAGACACAGGTATTGAGATCGCCTTCTGTGATGACGGTAAAGGCATTCCAGAATCTCTAGTTACGCAAGTGCTGCAGCCGTTTCAGCGTGGTGAAGTCGTTGGAACTTCTAAAAGTGAGGGCGAGAAAGGCTATGGTTTAGGGTTAGCAGTGGTTGCCCGAATTGCCCGGCACCATAACGCCGTAATTAATATACAGCGGTGCAAGCGCCTGGTGGGTGCTCGTATAAGCGTTCTATTTCCACGTTAGGGCAGTTAGTGTAATTCTCTCTAGGCAATTGGGAAACCTCTTTACCTAGATAGGAACAATTGCTGTACGCTTCTGGCCGTGAGTACTCCAAACAAACTATCTAAAACCAACTGGGTAGCTATCTGGTCTTTGTTTCTGGCCGGCTGCACCTTGGCGCTGCATATCGGTAAGCTACCAGCTGCACTGCCATTATTGGTTGATGAATTCGGGTTGTCGCTAGCGCAATCTGGAAATTTAGTTTCTATCTATTCTTTGTTGATTTTGCTATTTGCAGTGGTGGCAGGGTTGGCGGTAGCCAGAGTAGGTTATGTGCCTTTCGCGATTGTGGGTGTCGGCCTTGGAATGATCGGCAGTATCGCAGGTGTAGTGACTGAATCCTTGACTGGCCTCATGCTGAGTCGTGCCTGTGAGGGTTTTGGTTGGATTATTGGAGTTGTGTCGCTGCCGACGTTGCTGGTGTCTTTATGCACACCAAGAGACCGGCCTTTGGTATTAGCGATATGGGGCGCATTTATGGGTGTGGGTAGTGGGCTGATGTTGCTTCTAGCCCCGACGCTGCAATCGCTGGGTGGCTGGCGTTTGGCTTGGGGTGTGGCGTCCTTGTTGTCATTGATTGGTGTTTTTGTAGTGGCAATTGTTTGCTATCAACAGCGGCAATATTTTGCACACTTAAAGAGCAGCAAAGTGAAAATCGATTTGGCAGATTTTTGTACCAGGCCGGCTGTGGCTCTGAGTATTGTTTTCTGTACCTACTCGTTGCAGTACACATCAGTGACCTCCTATCTTCCTACTCTGTTGTCGGAAGACCCGAGTATGTTGCTAAGTAAGGCCGCTTACTGGACTGCATTACTCATGTTGGTTAATGCTTGCGGCAATGTGGCGGCGGGTTGGTTGTTAAGGCATGGAGTTACACGTTTTCGAATTCTGGCTACGGCACTGCTTATCACTGGTGTGCTGGCATTGATACTATTGAGTGCTAAAGGTGCAACGTTACGTATTACCGTGGCATTCCCGTTAACGTTAATTGGGGGGCTTATACCGGGTACGTTGTTTGGTACTGCACCTTTAGTCGCATCTTCTGCTGCGGGTGTCGGTGCGATGATTGGCTTTATGTTGATGGGCGCCGGTTTGGGTCAGATGCTTGGGCCTATTGCTGTAACACGAATTGTCGAATGGTTTGGCGGTTGGTACGCGGGTGGGGTATTTCTATTTGCGGCAGGTATCACTGGGGCAATCCTTGCCCGGTGGCTGCGTGATTTACCTGGTGAGAGGCCTTAGGTTTTAGTCACAAGCTAGTATCTAGAGTTTTTCTATGTGTCTAGAGTCTTTGCTACTTGTATTTGAAGTTCACCAATCGAACGTATCCATGGCTTAGACTCGCGAACACTTTCTGGCAGTTTTGAGATCGCTTGCTGTGCGCTTTTAACGCTATCGTAAATCCCAACGGTTACTCCATATACAAAGAGCTTGTCCCGATTCTTTTTGAATGGGAATACCGTAACGTCATCGGTATTGGCAAATGATTTAGCGCGCTCGTAGATGAGTTCTTTGTCTGCGGAGGAGGCAAACTGAATAGTGTATTTTTCTTCGCTTTGTCGAAACACCCATTTGGAGTCATATGGGGCGTCATTGGTCCGGTGACTGCTGTTTGGTGCGGTGGGGTTAGTCGCCGCCACTGCTTGTGAGGTTTCATTATTTCCCAGCTGGAACCCCGCTACGTAAACCACTCCAAAAAATACTAATGCCAGTGCACCCACTTGACACAGATTCTTTACAGCCCAAATTATAAAAAATAGAAAAGGGTAGGAATACTGATTTTTTGCTTTAAATGCTTTGTAATTTTTGAATACATTCATTCGGGGTGTCACCGCAATCCGTCGTGTTGTAAAAAATGCTCGAAATTGCGTAGACGGCTTTATTCTACGGTCTGCATTTTTCTTTTACAGAGGTTGCCATATCAATAATTTATGAGCTGTGACAGAAATCAAGCTAGCGAAAATTAAACGGCTGGTGAGCTTATTATTTTAGAGGAGAGGGCTTGATTCTGCTTGAATAAGCATGCGCTGTGTCGGCTGAACACTTCAGCTAGCGCCTTCCTGCAGAAATAACAGCCACTGATAGGCCGCGAATGCTGCTACAAATGCAAAGCCCTCTAAGCGATTTATCCGACCGTCTTTTCCTCGTAGACCGATGCAGAAAACAAGTAGTGCTATGGTCAATGCAATTTGGACGACTGCATCGCGATTTCGCACCATTGCATCGATGTTGCCTGGCGCTAGAATAGCAACGAGGCCCAACACGGCCAGTGCGTTAAATAAGTTTGAGCCAACAATGTTGCCTATGGCTAAGTCGAACTCTTTGCGCTTGATGCATGCAAGCGTAGCTGCAAGTTCAGGCAAGCTGGTGCCAACCGCGACAATAGACAGGCCAATCATTAGTTCGCTTACATTGGCTGCACGTGCAATTTCAACGGCACCCCATACTAGGGTTTTTGAACTGACCAGCAGCACAACCAATGCGATGATGGTGATCAGCATTGAGTTACCAGTTTTAGGGTCTGTGTCTACGTTGTCTTGGATTTCCTCGGCAATGATATCGTTGGGATTCGAGTTGCCCTGATAAACCATCCAGATAAGACAAAGCAGTAAAGTGACAAGCATGGCTATGCCATCAGCTACTGATAAATGTAGGTCAAGTAGTAGGGCACAAGAGAATACGACTGCGGCCAATAATAGTGGTAGTTCACGACGTAGAACCGTTGAAGCCACAGGCAGTGGCACTATTAAACTAGCAATGCCAAGTATGAGTGCGATGTTGGCAATGTTAGAACCGAGCGCGTTACCGATAGCTATACCGGGGTTGTCTCCGGTGGCCGACATTACTGCGATCATGATCTCTGGTGCTGATGTACCAAAGCTTACAATGGTGAGACCGATCAGTAGTGGTGAAATTCCGAACTTGAGTGCTACGGCACTGGCACCGTCAACGAATTTGTCAGCGCTGAGCGCTAGTAGCACTAGGCTGACGACGATGGCAAGGATGGGTAATAGCAGCATGTGACGTAGCTCTTCGATTAGCTCTCTTTAAACAGACGATAACCAGAACCTTGTGCGGTGTGAATGAGTGGCGACTCAAACGGTTTGTCGACTTGCTTACGTAGCTTGTATATCTGACTGCGTAGTGTATCACTTGCTGGAGGCTCGTCACCCCAAAGTGCATTTTCGAGGTCTTCCCGTGGAACTACATTGGGTGCGTTTTTCATTAACAGTGCAAGAATTTGAAATCCGGCTGGTGTGAGGGTTAGAGTGGTGGTGCCTCTGGTTGCAATTAGGGTAGAGGGGTTGAGCTCTAGATCACCTACCTTGAGTATCTTTGATGCTAGCTGTCCGTGAGTACGCCTGATCAATGAGTGTATGCGTGCTACCAGTTCGGGTAGATCAAACGGTTTCACTAGGTAGTCATCAGCGCCAGCTTCAAAGCCTGCAAGTTTGTCGTTGAGTTCATCTCTGGCGGTAGTCATCAGAATAGGTACGCTTGAAGTGTGTTGTTCGCGCAGTTTTCTAGCGAGCTCTAGGCCGTCAATACCTGGCAGCATTACATCAAGTAGAATGACATCGAATTTCTGCGTGCGGGCCAGATGCAGGCCGGAGTAGCCGTCGGCGGCGTAGTCAACGATTGCGCCCATTGCTTCAAGGAAGTCGACAATCGTTTCTGCCAGATCACGATGATCTTCAACCAAAAGGACTCTTGTATTTTCTATCGACTGCATAGCGGCTTTGATTTGTGGGTGGCTTGTAGTTGAGTGTATTGCATATAAGTACGTGTTCCGTACTATTTTACGCGAGCTGGTAACATAAAAGGCCCGAAAACCATTTGTTAGAGTAACAATCGCGGTGTGTTTGGATTGTGAAGTCTTGGCTTTTTGGAATTCACATAAAATTCACCTAGGTTGTTATCTCATGATGGTAATGCCTGTACCATTTTCAGTTTAAATTATAAGAGTAACTCAGTATGCGTAACTTTCTACTGCTCGCGGCTATATTGTTGTCTGGCTGTACCGGACTGCCGAAAGGCATAGAGCCCGTTAAGGACTTTGAGTTAGAACCGTATCTTGGCAAATGGTACGAAATTGCCCGCCTTGATCATCGTTTTGAGCGAGGCTTGAGTAATGTTACGGCTGAGTACACGCCAAAAGAGTCAGGTGGGGTGGTGGTTAAAAACCGCGGTTACTTGGCATCGAAAGAAATATGGAAGGATGCTACCGGTAAAGCTAAGTTTAAAGCTGACTCAGATGTCGGTCACCTGTTGGTGTCTTTTTTTGGACCAGTATACGGCTCATATGTGGTGTTTGAACTTGATGACTACCAGCATGCTTTTATTTCCGGTAGCAATAGAAAGTCACTTTGGTTTCTGTCACGAACACCTGTGGTAGCTGAAGCTAAGAAAGAGCAGTTTCTAGCCAAAGTAGGGGAGCTAGGTTTCAACCTAGATGAACTCATTTGGGTTGAACAAAATGACCCGCAGTAGCCTTGTTGAGTTTCTCAACATAGAGGTGCTAGTTAGGTGGCTCGTTTTGTCATTCACAGCCGCAAACTAAAAAGGGTGCGCGGTTGCGCACCTTTTACGTGTTGGCTTACCAATTTATGGCAGTTACTTTTTGGTAGCCGGCTTGTATTGTGGTTTCAGTTTTCGTCTTCCAATTAAGCCAAAGCTTGCAGCAGCCATCAATACCAGTAGCGGATCAAAGCGTGATGATTCGCTGCCGAAAATGCTGCAACCCGGTACGCCACTTACGCCTGTGATGAGCATTGAAGGCTCCGCGTTGGTGACTGTTTCATCTACCGTAGTTAGGCCGTCAAACACATCAATAATGCCATTGCCGTCTGCATCTGGCAGGTCAGCGATATTTGCTATAGCCGTTGCTCGGCCGTCGCCATCAACGTCGGCTTCGAATGTATCATCGATACCGTTATTGTTAATATCATCGCCCAAAGTGATACTGGCATCTACAGTGTCATCGATTCCGTCAGCGTCGCTGTCGATAGTTGCAATAATATCGAAGTCTGCATAATCCGGTATGCCGTCGTTGTCTGTGTCGATTAGGCTATCTATGAAGCTATCAACCCTGCCGTCATTGTCAGCATCAGTACCGCCAGCTTCGACTAAATCAAACAGTCCGTCATTGTCACTATCTATGTCTAGATAGTTTGGCTCTGCATCTAAGTCGGTATCTGTGATCGGTAGTGGGGCGGCTGCGATTGCATCTGACCAACCATCACCATTGGCGTCTGCGCTGTCGTCAACTCGGCCGTTGTTATCTGTATCGATACCACCGGCTTCGAAGAGATCGGTTAGACCGTCATTGTCACTATCTATGTCTAGGTAGTCTGCAATGCCGTCACCATCTGTATCTGCAACCGGCAATGGAAGTGCTGCAATAGCATCGTCTAGGCCATCTGCATTAGCATCAATGGGGTTGTCTACAGTGCCGTTGTTGTCAGCGTCTAGGCCGCCCGCTTCAATGATATCTGGAATGCCGTCGTTGTCGCTATCAAGGTCGAGGTAGTTAGCTATGCCGTCTGCATCATTGTCCTCTTCGCCTTCAACAGTGTTTGGAATACCGTCGTTATCAGAGTCAAGGCTTGCAACGGCGATGTCATCAGCTGCTGCAAGAGGGTCGGTGCCACTGGCAACTTCGTCACCATCATTTAGACCGTCGTCATCGGTGTCCGCGTTTATTGGATCAGTGCTATGAGTATTTATCTCATCGCCGTCCGTGAGTCCGTCAGTGTCTGTATCTACTACTAATGGGTCGGTAGAGTGGATGGTCAGTTCAGCGCCGTCTTCTAGTGTATCGCCGTCAGTATCTGCGCTATTCGGGTCGGTGAGGTGCTCGGTGACTTCAGCGCCGTCTGTTAGCAAGTCGCCATCAGTATCAGCTATTGTTGGATTAGTGAGGTGGGTGCTAACTTCATCGCCGTCAGGTAGTCCGTCGCCGTCAGTGTCAGTGCTGGAGGGGTCAGTTAGGTACCGGTTTAATTCTTCGCCATCGTTTAAGCCATCTGAATCTGAATCGGGGTTAGCGGGGTCTGTTCCAAGCGCTTCTTCTTCACCGTCTGTAAGCCCATCACTGTCTGAATCTTTCGGTGGTACATCATCGGTGTTATTGGCCAGTGGATCAGTGCCATTAGCGGCTTCAGCTCCATCTGTTACACCGCCTCCGTCTGTATCTGGGTTGTTCGGGTCGGTGTTGTATATCGTCACTTCAGCGTGGTCATCTAAGCCATCGCTGTCTGTATCTTCTGCCAGTGGGTTGGTTTCATATACATTGATTTCATCACCATCTAGCAAGCCGTCACTGTCTGAGTCTGCAGCAAGTGGATTGGTTCTATGTGTGATGATTTCTTCGCCGTCCGGCAGGGTGTCATTATCACTGTCTGAGTTGTTAGGGTCTGTATTGTGAATTCTAACTTCTTCCAGGTCAGGCAACCCATCGCCGTCTGAGTCGAGTGGAGCAGCGACGGTGTCTACCGTTGTTGGAGTGTCTAAAATTAAAGCCGAGCCTTGGGTGGGTTCTGCGGTGTTAGATGGTCCGTCGCCGTCGGTGTCGGGCGTTGTTGGAGTGTCTAAAATTAACGCCGAACCTTGTGTGGGTTCTGCGGCGTCAAGTAGTCCTTCATTGTCTGCGTCTGGTGTCGCTGGAGTGTTTGGAATTACAGCTGAATTTTGTGCGACGGGGCTGTTGTCTTCAACAGCGGTTACACTAACAGTATCAATAGAAAAGTGGGTAACACTTCGGCGAGTGGCATTGTGCGCTGCATTAAGACTGATAAGTTCGCTTGTGTTTTCAGCGGTGAAGTCAAATGTCTGTTCTGTCCATGTTGCAGAATCATAAGTTACGTAGCCGCTTGATTCGTCACCTACTTGGATGCGGTAGGCATTACCTATCTCATAATCACGCGATGCATCTGCTGCAATAGGGCGGAAGCCTGCAACATAAAATTTAACCGAGTAGCTCTCACCAACCGTTAGTCCTTTGATAGTTGCTCTTGCACCTTCACCGTCTTGGGAATCTGGTGTGCCAGTCAGCCAACTGCCACAAGACATAAAATGCGTGTGTCCGGCAAATGGAATCGGGCCGGTTGGGTCCAGGTAGCCTGCGAGACTGATGTCATTAAAAGCACGCTCTGATGCCTCGAATCCGTAAATGGTTGCGGAGCTCGTATCACACGAACCGCTGATATTCGACCACCCAGGCTTTGGAGGTGCTTGATAGCGCCACGTGCTGTCATTGGTATCTGGCATCACAGGCGCGGCTTGGGCCACGCTTGGTGCAAGCGTGATCATGTAGGCGAATCCCACCATCGAGGCGTGGAACCAGTTGATTGATGAATTATTGTTATTGTTCAACGAGTTATCCTTCGGCAACTATCTATTGTTAAATCTAATACTTTGTTCAGTGTGGCTTTTTGGCTATACGGTTCGGATACCAGCGCACTCAAATTGTGGTCTGAAAGCTGAGTGCGTCAATTGCACGCCTTTGCAGTAGGTGTAAAAGTCACTGCAGGGATATAGCAGAAACTGGGCGTTTTACTATTACTATGGTTCATACTCCACCGGTGACTGACTGAATTTGCGATAATAAACAGTGCGTGACCGATTCGGTCCGATTAACCAGGTGTGATTGAGAAAATGGGTGAATGCCATTAAGCAGGTGACACATAATTCTGTACATCATTCAAGCGAGCAGAAGAGTGTTGATATTGGGCCTACCGCCGCTGAATTGTGCAGAGCTGCCATCGACAGCGCTGGGGCTGTGCTGCTGGTGCCAGGTTTGCTTTCGTCGCTGACTCCTGAGTTAGACACAGCCGACACTCGTCGATTACGACAGTTACTTGGCTTGTCCCGTCAGCCTGTGATTTTTCCAGAAAGCTCCCTAGAAGTCTCTGCAGAAAACTCTGCAAAAACTGCAGCTGTGACCGACAGCGCCAGTGCTCAAATGATTGGGTTGGAAAATCTTGCTATGGCTTGTCTGCTGCCACAGCAGAAGAAATCATGCGCGGCATTTTTAACTTATCAGTCTGACTTTCCACAAAAGCCAAGTGCCCAAGTGTTGCGAGTAGACCCGGCTTACCAGCAAATAGATATGAATAACGCCACGGTCACTGATCCATCGCTACTTGACCTAAGCAATGATGAGTCTGATGCTTTGCTGCTAACAATGAATAAGCATTTCGCAGAAGACGGAATGTTGTTTGAATATAAAGCACCGCAACGTTGGTATTGTCACTTTACTGACCTGCCAAATATAAACACTGTCTCGTTGCGCACAGCCATTGGCCATGATGTTTCTGCTTGTAGGCCGGTAGGACCCGATGCCAGACTGTGGCGTAGTAAGCTTGCTGAAATTGAAATGCTGTTGTTTGAACACCCAGTCAATGAAGCCAGACAAGCGCTGGGCAAGTTGCCAATAAACACATTGTGGGTGTGGGGTGAAGGGGGCGGCGAATCGGAATCCAATTTGCCAAAGTTAACTACGCCTAAGGTAGAAGTCGCCACTGATGATTTTTACACCCAAAGCTTGGCCAGTCATTGCGATGTTTCGCAGCACGTTTTAGCTACTGACACTACCTTAAGCCTGACACCTAACCAAGCAGCGTTGTTTGTAGTTAATAAAATTGCAGCCAGTGCAGCTACGGGTGACCATCAAGCCCGACTGCAAGAGTTACTTTGGTTAGAGGAATTTGTTTGTAAGTTGCTGTGGCAAAACCTTAAGAAAGACGGCTGGCCGGTGATTGTTATTTGGTGTGGTGGCACTCAATTCTTTAAAATAGATGCATCGGTGAAGAATAAATTCTGGCTTAAGGCGTGGCGTAAACCGCCGCCGCTGTCGGCATTTGTGGTAGCTGATGAAAACCCGCACGCGCCAAACGTCTGAATAAGTTGATAATAGTACAATGCAAAATGACCAAGTAAAGCGCCGCAGTTTCGATAGTGGAATCGCGGGTACGCTGCATGAAAAGCCGTTGGCTGGGCGCGTATTAGCAGGCAGAGGGTTGCAACACGCGGAAGAAGTGCTGCTGCTAAATAAGCAATTACCAGCACCTAATCAACTGGTGGACTATGAGCTCGCAGTTAGCTTGCTAGCAGAGGCAGTCACAAGTAATAAAAAAATTATTATTGTCGGTGACTACGATGCAGATGGCGCTACTAGTACAGCGTTAGCCACGCTAGTGTTACGGGCGTCAGGTGCAAACGTTAGCTACATAGTGCCTAACAGATTTGAATTTGGTTACGGCTTATCACCCGCGATAGTGCAGGTAGCATTACAAGAAAGCCCAGATCTAATACTCACGGTAGATAACGGGGTGGCATCTAACGACGGGGTTCAGGCAGCAATTGAAGCGGGAGTCACTGTAGTGGTGACTGACCATCACTTACCACCAGAGGTGCTACCGTTGGCTGATGCGATAGTGAATCCCAACCGCATCGATTGCCAGTTCCCATCGAAAAATATTTGCGGTGTTGGGGTAATATTTTATGTGATGGCAGGGTTGGTTACTAAGCTTGTAAAAGCAGATTGGTACGCCCAAAAAAACTTAACTGCGCCTAAGATGGCTGACTACCTTGATCTAGTAGCGCTGGGTACAGTGGCGGACGTTGTGCCGTTTGATCGTACTAACCGTATATTGGTTGACCAAGGGGTTAGGCGTATACGCTCTGACGTTACCCGACCTGGCATTCGAGCATTGTTTACTATAGCCAGCCGCAATCAAAGCCGCTGCCAAACTCAAGACTTAGGCTTTTTTATAGCACCGAGATTAAATGCAGCAGGGCGCTTAACCGATATGACCGTCGGTATAGAGTGCCTGTTGGCTGAAGATGCAGAAACAGCGCTACAGTTTGCGACTGAATTGAATCAAATCAATAGCCAAAGGCGTTCAATACAAGCCGGTATGAGTAAAGAGGCCGATGAGCAAGTGGCAGGAATTTTGGATCAGTTAGATGGTGAATTACCTCCTGCAATTGCTTTGTATAACTCTAACTGGCACGAGGGCGTTGTGGGTATAGTGGCTGGTAAAATAAAAGAGCGCTTTCATAGGCCGGTATTTGCATTTGCCAAATCTGCTGATGGCATGCTGAAAGGTTCAGGGCGCTCGATAGCTGATGTTCATATTCGAGATATTCTAATGGAGATCGTTGCATCACACCCAGGCATGCTGAAAAAATTCGGTGGCCACGCCATGGCTGCCGGTGTGAGTTTGGCGGAGTCAGACTTTGATGCATTCTCAAAAGCATTTGCAGAAAGGGTGGCTATAAAGCTTGAGGGCAAGCCACCAAAGCGCGAATGGCTTACCGATGGTGAACTAGAAGACGACGAAATGAGTCTTGAGAATGCAGAGCTTATGCAATTTTTGCAGCCGTGGGGGCAGTCATTTCCCGCACCGCAATTTGATGATGTCTTTCATATAGAGTCAGTCAAGGTTATGGGTAATGCGCACAGTCGCATGATGATTCGACGAGCCAACGGTCAGCGGCAAGTGCCAGCTATTGTGTTTAATCGGGTTGTGGAAGCCGCTAAGAATCAACGCTTTCGAGCGGTTTACCGACTGGAAGTGAATAACTACCGTAATACCAATAGCTTGCAGTTGATGATTGAATATTTAGAACCAGAGTAGGCCGCATTTTTGGGCTAATAATTCAAGGTGCGGCCGAATCGTTCAAGCACCGAAAGTCTGCTTGCAACCGACTTTTCCTACGGTCCGTTATCAGCGCCAGCGTGAGCGAATGGTTCTATCTAGCGCTAGGCCGAGGGGCGTTATTCAGATGAGCTTCTCTGTACAGCAAACATAGAGGCGCAGGCAATCTGGCTAGTGTAAACTTACGTTTAATTACTGACCAACAGATTCTGCTTCAATGGAAATTAACCCGACCGTAAACAAGATCGATGACCTTCGTGAGCGCGGCAGTTCGCTTAGGGGGTATCTTTGACTTCGAAACTAAAAGCGAACGTCTTGATGAGGTTATGCGTGAACTTGAAAACCCAGAAATCTGGAATGATCCAGACCGAGCGCAGCAATTAGGTAAAGAGCGTGCCGGCCTTGAGCTAATAGTAAATCTGCTCAGCGATTTATCCAGCGGCTTGGACGACGCCGCCGAGCTAGTGCAAATGGCTCAAGAAGAAGAGGACCAAGACACCCTAGATGCTGTCAACAGTGATTTAGAATCAGTCGAAACACAGATTGCCACGCTCGAATTCAGGCGAATGTTCAACGGTGAGCAAGACCCGAACAACGCTTTCGTTGATATTCAATCAGGCTCTGGTGGTACTGAAGCTCAAGACTGGGCTGAAATGCTGCTGAGAATGTACTTGCGCTGGGGTGAGGCACACGGTTTTAAAACGGAGCTCATGGAAGTATCCGCCGGAGATGTCGCTGGCATCAAATCAGCCACCATTAGAATTGAGGGTGAATATGCCTTCGGTTGGTTGCGTACTGAATCAGGGGTTCACAGGCTAGTTAGGAAATCACCGTTTGATTCTGGAAGTCGCCGGCACACATCATTTGCAGCTGTTTTTGTATCGCCTGAAGTTGATGATTCGATAGAAATAGATATAAATCCAGCCGATCTACGCATTGATGTGTACCGCGCATCGGGCGCAGGTGGTCAGCATGTAAACAGAACTGAGTCTGCCGTTCGTATCACCCATACACCGACCAACGTGGTGGTGCAGTGCCAGAACGATAGATCGCAACATAAAAATAAAGATCAAGCCATGAAGCAGCTCAAGTCAAAGCTCTATGAACTTGAAATGCAAAAACGTCGTGGTGATCAGCAAGCGCTAGAAGATACCAAGTCTGATATAGGTTGGGGTAGTCAAATTCGCTCATACGTATTGGACCAATCGCGCATCAAAGATCTACGAACAAATGTAGAAACAGGTAATACCCAAGCCGTGCTTGACGGTGACTTAGATCAGTTTATTGAGGCAAGCCTTAAAAGCGGCGTTTAAAATTTTGTAGTTGATCACTTAACCGGCTTGCGAAGGTTGAGTATCCGAGTTGTAGAAGTTTAAAGATAATTATTAACGGTAAGAGAATGTCAGAAGAAGAAACCACAGTTGCTACAACGCCTGAAGATGAAAATAAGTTAATTGCGCAACGTCGTGAGAAACTGACTGAGCTTAGAAAACTAGGCCCAGCGTTTCCGAATGACTTCTCGCCTGATCAAACTGCGTTTGAGTTGAGTGACGAGCATGCACTACGTGATAAAGACTATTTTGAAACTACAGTAGTACCGGCCAAAATAGCAGGGCGAATGGTAGCCAAGCGTATAATGGGCAAAGCAAGCTTTGTTCAAATTCAAGACGCTACAGGTGCGCTACAGGTATTTGTGCAAATAGCTACCTTGGGTGAGGACGCTTATGCAAACTTCAAGCAGCTTGATGTCGGTGATATTGTCGGTGTTGAAGGAAAGCTCTTCAAGACTAAAGTCGGTGAACTGACTGTTAAAGCCAAAAGTGTTCGGCTACTGACCAAGTCGCTGCGTCCATTGCCTGAAAAGTTTCACGGAATGACTGATACCGAACAGCGCTATAGACAGCGTTACATTGATCTAATAGCCAACTCCGAAGTACGTGAAACATTTAAGCTGCGTGCTGCAATCGTGCAATATATTCGTGAGTTTTTTATTAAAAGAAACTACATGGAAGTGGAAACCCCAATGATGCAAGTCATTCCGGGTGGTGCTACTGCAAAGCCGTTTGTGACCCACCACAATGCGCTAGACATGGATCTCTACTTACGTATTGCACCAGAGTTGTATTTAAAGCGTTTAGTTGTTGGTGGATTTGATCGCGTTTTTGAAATAAACCGAAATTTCAGAAATGAAGGTTTATCAACGCGTCACAACCCAGAATTCACCATGCTTGAGTTCTACCAAGCCTACGCAACTTACACCGAGTTGATGGATCTAACCGAAGTGCTGTTGCGTGAAATCGCTGAGAACGTGATGGGTAGTACAACCATAGCCGCCGCTGATTCTGAATCAAGCTATGACTTCGCCAAACCGTTTGAGCGGCTAACAATGAGTGAGTCGATAGCCAAGTTCAACCCAGATATATACGCTGAAGATCTCGCCACGCCCGATGTTCTGAAGTCTATTGCAGAAAGTAAGGGCGTTAAAGTAGATAGCAGTTGGGGGCCTGGTAAAACCTTAACAGAATTGTTTGAAGCGACGGTTGAACATAGGCTGCTAGATCCTACTTTTATTACGGCATACCCTGCAGAAGTTTCACCATTGGCAAGACGCAACGATGAAAACCCAGAAGTCACTGACCGGTTTGAATTTTTTGTCGGTGGGCGTGAAATTGCCAATGGATTCTCAGAGTTAAATGACCCTGAAGATCAAGCAGAACGTTTTCAACAGCAAGTAGAGATACTCGCCTCTGGAGATGATGAAGCCATGCACTACGATCACGACTACATACGCGCGCTAGAAATAGGTTTGCCGCCTACAGCTGGTGAGGGAATAGGTATTGATCGCCTGGTGATGATGTTTACCGGTGCGCCGTCTATTCGTGACGTTATTTTGTTTCCGCATATGCGCCCAGAGAAGTAGACCAAAAAGAGTGAAAGTCTAGGGCGTTAGGTAGGATGGTATGCAAGTTCATACGGTTGCTGAGTTTTTTTGCTGATTAGCGCTATTCTTATTGATTAATTGCAACTTATTGTGGTCTCAGTAGCCGGTGATTCAATAAGTTGGCTACACTCCCTTAATAAATTTGCTGGCCAAGCTGCGCATCTGTGCAGCTATACGCCGAATGCGCATCAAGGTAATGGCTAGTGATATCTACTTTAGAAGTGACAAAGAACCTTTATCGAAATTTGGCAGCACCTGTCATGATCTGCTCGTTGGCCATTTTGCTAACAGCCTGCGGTGGCTCTTCCGGTGGCGAGTCAGTGGTTGACCCCACAGATACTGGAGCGCAAGGATCCACCGAGATTCCAGAAACAGAAGCGGAACTGGAAGCAGAAACAGAAACAGAGGCAGAAGCAGAAGCAGAAGCAGAGGCAGAGGCAGAGGCAGAGGCAGAGGCAGAAGCAGAAGCTACAGGTGATGTAGATACGGATGGTGACGGCTTTGCCGATCAGCTAGATATTTGTCCTACCATTGCTGGTACTGCTGATGGCTGTCCAGTGGATGAAGATGGCAACGGCTTTGTTGATACATGTACGGTAGCGGACATCAATCGTTGGGTAGATGAGCGCATGCGCGACACATACATTTACTACGATCGCGTTCCTCAATTAAATTTGGCGGACTATACCAACCCAGCGGTGCTTGTAAGAGACTTAAGTGTAGACCCTGACATCTACAGTCGGTTGGTTGATGCGCAAGCAGAAGAGCAAGAGGTCGTCAATAGCGTAGTGACTCTTTTTGGGTTCCGGACTAGCATTGCCTCTGACGGTCAGCCTCACTTTGCAGATATTAGCGGAAACTCTCCAATGGAGAACGCCGGTATTAAAAGAGGGGACATACTGCTTGCAATCAATGGAGTGCTCCATGCAGACATCACTGACGAGCAGTGGGGTGAGTTTATTAATGGTGAGCCTGGAGAGCGCGTAACGGCAGTATTCACTGTAGCCACAGGCGATGCCGCATCAAGAGATGTGACTGTCACAAAAGATTCATACGTTGAAAAAACAGTCCCAGCCTTCGGCACATTCGATGAGCCAACAGGCCAAATTGGTTATCTTAAGTTAGATTCATTTCGAGTTACCTCTGAAGCAGAGCTAGACGAAGCAGTTGAGGTTTTTGCGAGCAACGGCATTACTGAGCTCATTCTTGATTTGCGCTATAACGGTGGCGGGTTTCTGTATGTTGCGCGTAAATTGGCATCACAAATTGCAGGGCAGGCATACGTAGGAGAGGTTTTTTCGCGCCGTCAAAACAATGATAAATACAGCGAATTCAATGTAGATCGATTCATAGAATCGCAAATACTCAACCTTAATTTATCAAGGCTTGTGGTGCTAACTACTGGGGGTTCGGCTTCTGCTTCAGAGACTTTGATTAACGGACTAGCGCCTTATATTGAAACAGTGGTGATTGGTACAAAAACAGAAGGCAAGCCTTATACTTCTATAGCTCAAAACTATTGTGGCAAGCGTCTACATGCAATGAGCACTGAAACAACCAATGCAGTAGGAGTGAGTGTATCGGGTGGTATTGAACCGACATGTGTTGTAGAAGATGACTTCCTAGCACCCGCAGACAGTACTTCAGATGCACTAACCGGTGCAGCGTTTGATTTTATCAAAGGCGGAGTGTGTCCTACATTAGTGCAAGGCACTCTTAGGCAGGCTAAGAACGCCGTGAGCTATGGTGAAATAGAACTCTACTAGCTTAGTCACTAGCCTAGCTCTACCAACCTTATGCTACTAGACGAGGGCTAAGTTGCCATAAGGCACGCATAGTGAAGTGATGTGTTAATCTCTTAGCCGTATTACAGCTACGGAGAAAATACAATGTCATTGCCCACCAATAACAACGTACGGATTGATATCGTCTCTGACGTTGTTTGCCCTTGGTGTATTGTAGGTTTTCTGCAGTTGCAACAAGCACTAAGTGAGTGTGGCATGGGTGCAGATATTCACTGGCAACCGTTTGAGTTGAACCCAGCTATGGCACCTGAGGGGGAAGAGCTTGGCAGTCATATCAAAAATAAGTATGGCAGCACCGCAGAGCAGAGCAAGGCGAGCCGCCAGCAACTTGTAACAGTTGGTGATTCCCTTGGCTTCAAATTTAATTTTGATGATGAGATGCGTATTTATAATACTTTTAGCGCGCATCAGCTTTTGCATTGGGCCGCCATAAACGGTCGTCAGCACGAACTTAAAATTACCCTTTTTCATTGCTATTTCACTCGTGGTCGTGATGTGAGTGATAACGACGTACTAGCCAATGCAGCGGTTGAGGCAGGGCTAGATTTCGAAGAGGCATTGGCTGTGCTTGAAGATCAACGCTATGCAGATTCTGTACGGGAGGCTGAGCGCGTGTCTATCTCTGGTGGTATACAAGGGGTGCCGGCGGTGATAATTAACCAGCAAGAACTTTTGGTCGGCGCGCAAGGTGTTGAGAACTACAAGCAGGCATTGGCGAATCTAGGCAAGGTATAATTAATTCTGTCGCACGGGGCAACTTCTAGGATGTATTTGAATGTCGGTACGTGTAGGATTAATTAATCGTTGTTGATTTGGATGGGTAGATGTTGCATTGGATGGAAGGCAAAAAAGTCCGCAGTTTACTGATAGTTTTCTGTTGTACCGGGGTACTTGTGGCCTCTGGTTGCGGCAGTGGTGGCAACGCGGGTGGTGCCGAAGACGGCAACGATCCAGACCAAGACACACCACCAATGCCTATTATTGCGGTGCAGCCGCCGGTTGTTACCCAAGCGCCGATAATTACACCCATGCCGGTGTCACCAGAGCCTACACCAACTCCAGTTGGGGAACTAATACCGTCTGAGCAGCAAGTTATTATTGAGACCGCAGAATCTCGTCCTTACATTGCTGATGGGCCATATGCTTCTGTTCTAAAAGAGTGTGCACTGCCGGACGACACCATTTGCACGTTGGGCATGCTGCCGTATATTGGTCAATCGAATGCCAACCCGACTATCGAAGACATCATGCAACGGCTAGTGGTTACGCATGATTGGATGGGGGTTCGATTCGAACAGATGTTAGGTCGTTTGCCTGCTGACCTTCTGCGCCTATTTGGCCCGGTCACTAGTGTGGTGATTGGTAGCAAATTGCGGCCTTCCTCTTTTTGGGCCGACATAGGTCGAATGAAGATCGATCCAAATTACTTGTGGCTTAGTGTTGCAGAGAAGCAAACAATATCAGCTGACCCAGATTTTCGATCAAACTTCGGTGCGTCGCTGCAATTCGTAGGTCTAAGAGATTATATGCTTGGTGACGAGTATGCGGTGCCTAATTCTTCATTAACTGATGAAAATACGCGATCAATTGAAGATCTTGATATTTCACTAGCAAAGCTATTGTTTCACGAGTTGGCGCATGCAAATGACTACGTACAAGCTGAAAACGTGCCCAGTCTTTCACTAGATATCACGCCTTCAGATGCGCTCAACCAGTTAGAAGACACCAGTGTTTGGAAGCTTCTTTATGATGATGCTTCACTAACATCTCAATCTTCGCCACTGTATGGTTTGGCACGTGTTCGTTATAAAGATGATGAGCCATCCAGTTTTCAAAGCAGCGTACTTGCTGATAGTGTTGGAGCAACAATGGGGAATGAAGGCAAGGCAATTTTCTACGGCTACGTCACCCAGCGGGAAGATGTAGCAACGTTGTTTACCTCAGCTATGATGAAGCTTCACTACAATGTTGAAACACGTGTTGGTTTTGCTAACAAGCCAACCGGTGAGGAAGGTACCTCTTGCGATAATTACAAGGTCGCCTGGGGCGTTCGTAACCGAATCGCATCATCGCTTGTTGCACCAAGAGCAAAGTTTGTAGTTGATAAATTACTGCCACCATCAGCGGCCCGTGATGATTTTTTCAATAGCGGTCTAGGGCAGGCTATTCCACTGCGTGTAGGAGAAGGGTGGTGTTCATCTCGCTTTCTGAATGCGCAAGATGCAGTCGCTGCCAAAGGGCAGCCGGAAGGACTTGAATGGACTATGACACCTGAACATCACTAATCAGGTGGCTCTGCATGGGAGATGATCCGCAGGTGTTTACCATGCAGAGTATCGCGACAATTCGTTCCTGCTATCCGCAACGCTTTGGTATACCAAGGCAAGCTGGCCTGGTTAAGTCTGCCACGGCCAGTATTAATTTTGCGGCCTCCCGTGATAACGAACTCGCGCTAAGAGACCTAGAAACTTTCTCGCACCTTTGGGTGATTTTTCTTTTTCATAAGCAAAATTACACGGGCTTTAAGCCCTTAATTCAGCCGCCACGGTTAGGTGGAAAAAAGACTATGGGCGTCTATGCTACCCGTAGTCCTAACCGATCCAATCCTATCGGGCTCAGTGCAGTATTGCTTGATCGCGTAGAGTTTGGTACTGAAGAATTCAAAGTGCATGTGCAAGGTGGTGACTTTCTTGATGGAACACCGGTGCTCGATATCAAGCCTTATGTTCCATTCGCAGACTCGATACCAGACGCCAGAAGTGATTGGGCGCTCCCTGATGAGCCTGCATATGAAGTAGTTTGGAGTGATACGGCGTTAGAGAGTTTAGTGCATGTTGATCAAACAGCAGCTGGAACGACTGGCCTAAAACTCCTAATAGAACAAACGCTAGCGCAAGACCCACGACCAGCTCATGAGCGCAATAAAGATGGTAAGCCTGGTCAAAAGTGGGGAATGATGATCGGGCCGGTTGATGTACATTGGCAAGTGCAGAACAGCGTGGCAAA
Organism: Laminaria ephemera; assembly: GCA_036873875.1. Classification (NCBI taxonomy): domain Eukaryota; class Phaeophyceae; order Laminariales; family Laminariaceae; genus Laminaria; species Laminaria ephemera. Next base: position 28,283 of record JAYJMJ010276424.1, read on the forward strand.
AGTCGTATCGATTTTAGTTGTATAGTCAGGAAAATCAGATGAATTGCTCAGTATTTAATTTGTAGGTCGGGTGAACTATATGCTGGCAGAATGACTCTTACTCATCACGCAACGACTACACTAATTTCCATTCTAACTACTCTTTCGCGCCGAGTGATCCTCGGGACTTTTTTGTGGATAATTTTCTGGCCACTACTCTGGTTTATTCGTATTGGTGAGATCACTGGCCCCAAAGCTTGGTTTTGGATTGTCGGTGAACTGAACTACCCGTTTGCCCTGATTATTTATCTGTTGGTTGATGGTTTGCTAAGTCGATTCAAAATTCGTCACTGGTTGGTGTTAGCTGGGAGTGTGCTTTCGGTTGTGTTGTTTATGCTTTTTTTCTACAGTCGTGGTGGGTTTAGTTTTGGCGTTCTGGCTGAGGCTTTTATTTTCTAAGGCTGGCTTGGGGTTTGGGTTCGGCTGTGCAAGGGAATGCCTAGATTTTGATGACCGATTGGGACGCGCGGCGCTTTAGTGGTACGATCAAAAAAGAATAAACCACTTAAGAAAAGAAGATAATGTTCGAACCAAAATTGCTACAAGAAATCCGCGATCGCTTTCACCACGTTGACAGTTGCCCGTTTCAGGGGTCACGAGCCTTTTTTGAAAATGCTGGTGGTTCCCTCACATTGAAGTCTGTGGTTGAAGTAAACACAGTGTTTAGCGCCATCCCTGACAATCAAGGTCGTGATAACCCTGCGTCACATGAGTTAGTCCGGATTATTGAACAGGCCCGCGCTGATGCGATGACCTTAATCGGGGCTAGTACTGGCCAAATAATAGTTGGTGAAAGTGGCACTGAATTGTTATTCCGATTAGTGCGCACAGCCATTGTGAATTGCGTCGAGGGCGGGGCGGTGCTGGGTAGCACGCTTGAGCACCCGGCAACTCGCAGTGCCAGTAGGCAATGGGCTGAGAAAACCAATCGACTGCACATACTAATTGCACATGACAACGACACTGCAGCCATCACTAGCGAAGACTATAAAAGGCATATAACGCCAGATGTGCGTGTAGCCACAATTATTCAAACTAGCCCAGTCACCGGTATGGGTGTAGATATAGCTGCAGTGAGTAAAGAGATACGCGCCGTCTCACCAGACTGTTTTATTATTGTTGATGGCATTCAGCATGCGGCCCATGGCGGTATAGATGTAGATGCTTATGACGTTGATGCGTTTACCATGTCAGCCTATAAAATATTTTCTAAGCATAATTATGGTGTTGCATGGTTGTCGCCACGAATGGCGGCTATGGAGCATGAAAAGCTTGATGGTAGTGCTGATCTTCAGTGGGAGCTAGGAACCCGTGATACATCTGCGTATGCGACTTTTTCTGAAGTGGTTAAATATGTAGAGTGGTTGGGTTCAAATTTCACTAACTCCACTGATCGACGGGAGAGAATTCTAGCCGCCGGTACAGCGATGTCTGAGCATGAGGCGGGCCTTGTTAGTGCTATGGTTAATGGGGTTGATGGGCAGCGTGGGTTACGAGACATGCCAATGGTTCAAATTATTGGTGGGCATGATAATAAGCATCGTGAGGGGTTGGTGGCCATGGTGGTGGATGGTGTGCCGTCGGCTGATGTGGTTAGCCATTTAAATAATGATGGGGTGCGGACGCACGTGCGTAAGAATGATTATTTTTCGGGTAATATTCTTGAGCCATTGGGGTTAGATACGTGTATTCGGGTTTCTATGTGTCATTATAATTCTGTTGATGAGGTTGGGAGGTTTTTGAAGTCGTTGGAGGGGGTTTTGCCGGCGGCTTAGTTTTTGTTTTTGGGGTCTGGTGTTTGACGGTTAGTTGTTCGCTGCGCTTAACGTGGGTGGCTTGTCTTGAGTGATCTGTCTTGAGCGGTCTGTCGTGAGAGGCGCGCCATCCATGGCGGTTTTCGATGCCAGTCGCGGGCATCATCGAGTCACTTTTTCAAACACGAAAAAGTAACCAAAA
>JAYJMJ010276425.1:0-12211 GCA_036873875.1 Laminaria ephemera
GCAAGAATATGTTGGCGGGTTTGATGACTGGCAGCGTCAGGTGGCGCAACGGCAAGCGGCCAATCAGATTGAAGTGATGTTGCCGGGGCGATCATCGGCGGTATCGCGGGAAACCAAAACGACGAGACTCCTGAAGGCATTGCCATCGGCGGAGTCGCTGGAGCGATTGCCGGACACGTGCTGGGCAAAGCGAAAGACAGAAACATTCAGGATCAATACTATTACCAACAGCAGGCAACGAGGCAGTATCAGCAGCAACGACAGGCCGCTCAACACCAACAAGCCGTTCAGCTGCAAAGAGCGGTTTCGATTCAAGATGCAATTTCGATGTCTAGCAGCGGAGTGAGTCCACAGCTGATCATCAATCAAATTAATAGCAGCGGGGTCCAGCAGGAGATCGGAGTTTCCGAAATCATTGCCCTGCACCAAAACGGTGTGAGCGAGCTAGTGATCAACGAGATGCAACGCGCTTCGGTCGGCGGCCCACCGGCCGTCCAAACTCGCCAGCCAGCCGTTTACGTTGAACCAGCCCCGGTAGTCGTTGCGCGACCGAGTGTTCAAGTCAGCCGTCCAACAATCATTGTCGAGCATGGAAACCACTGGGACATCCACAGCAGTAATCGAGGATACCACTCAAGTCGCTACCACCGACCGCAATATCGTTCTGCTCACGGGCACAGCAACCGCAGCCATCGGTAGTACCAATGCAACGACTAGCGTTCACTTCGGGCTCAGCAACTCTGCAATACGTTGGTTGGCCGCGCGATCCAGCTTCCACCCCATCGCCCCGGCCGTCTCGCGTATTTGCCAATCACGTTTGGCACCGCACAGCGTCGCTGTAATTCCAGGCTGGCTCAAAGTCCAATTGACGACGATCTGGGCGACGGTCTTGTCGAGTGATTGAGCAATCTCATCGAGAGCGTCAAGCAGCTTTTGGGCGGCTTCAAAATTATCTCCTTGAAACACTTCGTAGGTCAGACGTTTGTCGTTAGCGGCAAACTGATGGCCCCGGCGAATCTTGCCAGCCAGCAGACCTTTCATCAGAGGCCAATAGTTGGCGATCGAAACTTTGTTTCGCAAACACCAAGGAATGAGATCGACTTCGATTCCGCGCTCAAGCATGTTGTAGGGTGGCTGGACTGTGGAGATTGGACAGACTTGATGAAACTCGTTGAGTTGCTCAACCGACAAGTTGGAGGCCCCGACGCTGCGAATCTTTCCTTCTTTGATTAGCTGGAGAAATGCTGTCGCCGACTCACCGACAGCGACTTTCGGATCGGGGGCATGTAGGTAAAGCAGGTCGATACAGTCGACGCCCAAACGCCCCAAGCTCAGTTCGCACTCCAAAGTCAATCTAGACGGGCTGCCGTCATAGTGGCGATCGCCAGCGGAGTCCCAGTGAATTCCGCCTTTAGAGGCCAAGACCAGCCCTTCCCGTTTGCCTTTGATCGCTTGGCCGATCAACTTTTCACTCTCACCATCGGCTCCGTAGCAGTGAGCCGTGTCGATGAAGTTGATTCCCTGCTCGATTGCCTCATTGATCGTCGCGATCGAGTCGCGGTCATTGACCTCGAGGCTGGTCATACCAGCAATCGGCCAACACCCCAGTGCCACGGGAGAGACAAAGAGCTCGGTGCGGCCAAGCCGGCGATGGCCAATTGAATTTCCATCCTGATCTTGGCCATAGTTAACGGGCAATTCAGGTTGCGGAGCGTCGTTCATGCTGCTGTCTTTCGATACGGACAAGGGCACACAGAGTTGCCTCACTAGCTGGTTTCGGGCAAGAAAGAACACAAAAAATCCGTAGGCTTCCCCACTGCCGAATCTAGGCTCCAAATGTAAGATGACGCTGAAAAATCCAATAGTTGCGATTTTTGGCTTGAAAAACGCCTCATCCGCTCCCAAAATGGTTTTCGTAACCTACGCTGCAGTGAGCAGCTTTATCACTCAGTTCTACGCCTTTGTAAACTCAAACGCCCCAGCACAAGAATCACCATGCTAAATACTAAATCACTAATTTCCAATTTGCTTTTTGTTGCCGTTGGAATCGTTGTGTGCTCGCACTCAGCCTTGTTAGCACAAACTACCGTTTATACAAACCGCACTGATTTTGACAATGCGACAATCCTGTCAACGTTGTTCGATTTCGAAGACCAAGACGTTGGCGCAACAGGTCAGATGAATTTGGGCAACTCGGCTGTTTTTGGAGACGCAACTATCTCGGTCCCTGGAGGCGGCGTTTGGGCAACCAATTTATTTGGAGCACCCACGATACAGATTTCCGCTTTGAACAACACTGCTCCGACAATTACATTGAATCCTGGATTCACTGCTCTCGGAATGGATCTTGGGGGTGCCAATGGTAATTCGGCGTTTGATTTGTTGCTGAGCAATCTATCTGGAGGAGTTCTGGAAAACTTGACGGTCAATGTGGGGGACAACGACCTCCTTGGAACTGCCAGCACGTCCTTCATCGGATTTGTGTCAGACTCCGATGACATTCACAGCTTGTTGATTTCAGCGGGTGACTTCGCAACGCTTGACAACTTGGTAATTGGTACTGCCTTGGCCGTGCCTGAGCCTTCTTCTTTGGCGATATTGTTTGCAGTTGGAATGGCCACGTTGACTCGCAGACGAAGATGATCCGACGCTAAGCGACCGACAAAAAACAAAGCCCCGAGAAACCAAGGTTTCTCGGGGCTTAAGTTTTGGAGTGACCCCTACGGGACTCGAACCCGTGTTGCCGGCGTGAAAGGCCGGAGTCCTAGACCACTAGACGAAGGGGCCAGTCACTCTTAAGTACTCTTTCGCTTGGAAGCTTATCGGCACTTAATCAAGCAGACTAAAATACTCTTCTGAACTGCGAATCGTCAAGGCCTTAAAGAGAATCCAACGAAGTAAATTCTTAGGCCCTGAAAAGATGCTCCAAGACTAGGAGAATTGAAAGAAAAGCGGTTACTGCGTGGACATTCAGACCAATAAATTATCTGAATCACGACGGCTGACGAGGATAAATTATCCCTTTGGATGGCCGCGAAGTACCTGTGATAAGCTTCAACAAAAACGCTGGGCCTTATTCGACTTCGGAAGTCGGCTGACTTTGCGTCGACTCGGCGTCTGCCGCACCATTGCTTGCTTGTTGCTCGGATCGCTTAATCGCATCGTAAACTTCACGCCGGTGAACAGGAACTTCCTTAGGTGCTTCTACACCCAAGCGAACTTTGTCACCACGGATCTCGACGATGACAATCGTTATGTCATCGTTGATCACGATACTTTCGTTTTTCTTTCTAGATAGAACTAGCATTCCCGCATTCCTTTGAAAGAGATACCGCTCCGATCGGAACGAAACGCCTTTATCTGGCCCTTCAACAAGGGCACCCAATCAGGGCTTGACACTTATTAAAAAGACGTTACCTCAGTACTACTTTATGCACATTGGCCCAATAGTCAACAAAAACCGCTCCCGAATTCCGCGGTTTTTGCTTAAAGCGGTCGAACATTAGCCATTTTTGCCCAATCCGAACACTTTTCGCCTCCGGAGGGCGTCTAGCGTGTATGAATTGTTACTTTCATCATAAGCTCCAATTAGCTGAGCATTGCCTGAGTCGTTGTCGATTAGTGCAAAAGGCTTCGCCACCCAACATTACTGAGTGGTTCTGGCCTTTGAGGTTCGCCTCCAATCGCTCTTTGAGCGTCGATCAAGCGGAATCCAGCAGGCCCGTAGGCAGGCTTGCTGACCCATTCATCTGAGCCCCCAACGGGCTATAATTGCAGTGGGGTAGCCACACTGTTGCTACAGTTCAATTTTGAAGTTTAGAGGCCCACTTGATGACCAGTTCGAGCTTGGAAAAGGGATTCACGATTCGCGAAGCGAATCAAACGTTGCCGCTCGTGCGGATGATTGTCGAAGATATCGTCGTGCTGTCTCGCGAGATCAACGAGACCAGAGACCGCCTGGCCTATCTGAGCCAAGATCGGCCCAAAGACGACAACGAGTATTCCAAAGAGCTTCAAGCAATCGAGGATTCGACAAATCAGAAAAATCTCTTGCTCGACAAATACCTTCAGGAAATATTGAGCCTCAACGCGATCCCAAGTTCGTCATCCGAAGGGTTTGTTGATTTCCCAGCGATTAGAGAAGATAAGCAGGTTTGCTTGTGCTGGCGAAAAGGTGAAGACGAGGTCATGAACTGGCACAACGCTGACGAAGATTGTTCCCAGCGCAGGCCTGTTGATCTGCCCCTGATTCGACAATCGGGTGAACGTGCGATTTCAAAAACCATTTGATTTCAAAGACGTTCACATTCGCCGACGCTCGGCTAACTCTACTTGGTCATTATGCCGCTGTTTGACACCCACGCGCACCTAGACGACGAACAGCTCGCCCCGATGCTGTCGGAGGTCCTAGACGATGCAAAACAAGCTGGGCTGGTTGGCATCACAGCAATTGGAACGACGGTTCCAACCAGCCGTCGGTGCGTTGAGTTGGCCAATCAACACGAGATGGTGTTTGCTGCCGTTGGAATTCATCCCAATCAATGCGCCGAAGCGACTCAAGCCGATTGGGACTCGATTAAGTCACTGGTCAGCGAATCAAAAGTCGTTGCGATCGGCGAGACGGGCCTCGACCGACACTGGGATTATTGCCCGTTCGAGATTCAGGAAACTTGGTTCGCACGCCACATTGAGCTTTCCTTCGAAACCGCAAAGCCCTTGGTAATCCACATGCGAGACTGCCAGTCCGATATCTTGCGAATGCTTGGCGAGCACCAACGCAAGGGGAAAATCATCGGGATCATGCACTCGTTCGCCGGAACCTGGGAAGCCGCAGAAACTTGCCTGGATCTGGGGATGTACATCAGTTTTGCCGGAATGGTGACATTCAAGAAGTCGGATGAGCTTCGTGAAATCGCGAAACGGATCCCAGACGATCGAATTCTCGTCGAAACCGATTCGCCCTACCTCTCGCCGCATCCACATCGCTCGGTTCGCCCGAATCAACCGTCAATGGTTCAGCACACGGCAAACTGTATTGCTGAAGCGAGAAAGATATCGGTCGAGGAATTTGGCGAACTCACGACCGACAACGCAAGGCGAGTGTTTGGAATTCACTAATACCAACTCCCCATCATTGCTCCGTCTTTCCGATTTCCCAAATTGCCAAATAACAGCGGGTCGATATTTAGGCTCAAATAAGTGACCGCGCCGCCCGCCATACAGAAATTCGCGCCACCAGGATGGTAACTCCCAAATCCCCCGACTTTATCGGTAGGTATGGTCGACGTCGGAACTGCTTGCCATTGCCCTCTGCCTACTACGTTTGTATCAACAAACTCCCCAGTATTGCGCAGTGATGACCGTGTCCCCGACGCCCAGCCAAATGAGTCTGGTGCTGGTAAAAATTCGCCGACCAAAATCGTATTGGAACTACCGTCATAGATATCGCCGTAGGTGATTTCACTGTTGAGAAATAGCAGCCCGTTATTGTCAGCGTCGATCGGAACTTCGCTTCCGTGATGGCAACCTGCGTAGTTGGTAACTCCAGCAGTCTCAGTGTCATTGGTTTCGTTGCCGTAGGAAGACGAACAAATAAAACTTGCAATCGCCATCTCTCGCGCTGGAGCATTCGCCTTGGCGTACGTCCCCACATCAACATCAAAATGGTCAGCGATTCCGCGTTGCTCAATGTAAGGAAGCAACGTAACTAAAAAGCTAACGTGTTGCCCCTTCTCTTGGGACAGGATCGGTCCCGGAGCACTATCGGTTACACCTGCAGGTAGATGCTGGAAGCCAAACTCATAATTGTGCAACCCGATTCCTATCTGGGACAGGTTGTTGGCACACACCGTTCGCCGTGCGGCTTCACGGACTTGCTGCACTGCGGGCAACAACATACCAATTAGGATCCCGATAATCGCAATCACTACGAGCAATTCGACGAGCGTAAAACCGGGACGCCAAACGACGCGACCGTTGATCTGTCGACACTTAGCCTCGGTGTGAATATCGTTTTGAAACATACTAGGTTCCCTGAAAAATTGAACATCTAACAAACCAGCTTGGCACCGACATGAATAGCCCAAGCGAATCGCAACCTACTCACCCATTTCTTTCGACGATCGTTTCTGATCAAGCGACACATCAAAAACAAACTCTTTGGTTCGGGCCGTTCTCGACAACTCATCATCTTTGTCACCGAGGCTCGCCGTAACGACGACGCGAACTTGACTCGCCGAAGACTTGACTCTTTCGACTTTGATTTCGATATCAGCGGCCGCGAAATTGTCTATTTTGGCTGCAATCGAAAACCGCTCACCAGCATATTCTGGACTCTGCTCCAGATTCGCGATCGCTTTTCGAACTCCAGCGTCGACCAACCACCGCGTCTGCTCAAGCTGCGTTTCGTTTCGCAATTGCCGCCGACAGCGTAGGCTCGTTTGCACGGCGCCCAGCAATATGGTCATCGCTACTCCCATCAAGACCAGGACCGCAATCAAAACGACTCCACTGCGAGAACGTTTCCGTTGAACGCTATTTCGTTGCATCGTTTTGCTCCTGTTTCTTCTGGCTCTGTTTCTCTTCCGTTTTCTCTTCGCTTTTCTCTTCGCTTTCCTTAGCCAGTTGCTTTATCGCCCAACGATTCCGACTGACGCGAAGGTGCAAAAGTGTCACAAGTTGTTCCGGTTCGGTCGGCAGCTTGGCAGGATCCCTCGAAACGATCAAAGAAATCGTTTCTGGCATTTCCGAATCGTCCCATTGGATGATTGAATTCTCAGACACCTTGAAGCGTTCCTGTTTCGTTAGCGCCCCGCTAGATCGCTTGATCAAAGCCACTGCTGATCCGTTGATTGTATAGGTTGCAGTCGAAGCCGCCGAATCTCCTGCCGCCGCCAAAGTCAACTCAAGCGATTTCTCGTCAATCATTCGGATCGTTTTACACCTTCGAACATCATCGCGGAAATCACCTGCCAAGCGGGTTAAGTCCTGATGGTCCCGATGTCGCTGCCCCACCTGGGAGGAGAACTTCATTGTCTGATAAATCCAGACCGCGTTGATCGAGAGCAGCACTGCAGAGAGTGAGATAGCGACCAGCATTTCGACCAACGTGAACCCTTCTCGGTCGCGGGATTGTGTTGTCTTGATGCTCATTGGCCAACCCTCGATTCAGACTCTTCATCTTCATCAACCGCCGACTCTTCTTTGACTTTTTCGCCAGATACAATCCACCCAGACAACTCCGTTGGATTTCCCGCCACCGGCCGGTCCCAATTTATTCGCAACACGACCCGCGTCCCCAATTCGTCTTCGACAGTCTCTCCGCTAAGGATTGGTGCATCGAGCGCTCGGCGACAAATCTCCGATGGCTTCAGCGACTTGATCGCGGTAGTGGCTTCGTCTACCGTCATCAGAGTTAACTCTTCCAATTGATTGGAAAGTTCGCTAACCGCGACCCGATAATGATTAACGTCGGACCAGATCAGATTGACGCGAAAACAGAGAGACGTCACGAAGCCCATGACAGTCATCAACAGCACTGCAGACACGATTAGCTCGGCCATCGTTAAGCCGCTGCGTTGTTTTTGCGCCCAACGACCTCGACCAGCTAACATTGATGTTCGGCCCCGCAGGAGTGACACCGATTCGATTCGATTCATTTAAAGCCCTCAATAATCTGAATCAGCGTCGTCAAAATCGCAGCGCAAATAGCAAACACCACAAGCGCCAATACTATGTTCCCTAACCAAATTACCAGATTGAATACCAAACTCGACCGGAACCTGGAGCTTTCGCCGCAAGCGTTTGCTTTCCATCTGAGCAACCATGCCCGCGTTTCGCCACTATGAGTGCTTGCCAGAACTTTAGCCTCACGTTTTGAGATTACGCCGAGTTTCGCTAACGCGCCCCATTGGGTTTGCTGTCCGGTTTTTTGAGGCTTGCTACCTCGCGAATCGATCGCGAGTAAGCGACGGCGACGGGCGGCATCGGAGATGACTGGTTGTCGCCAAGTCACCGGATTCCAGCGACGCAGTTGCCGTCGAACCACCCAGATTCCAATCGGAATCAAAAACAGAAAACCCAAAAACCATAACTTTGCAACTCTTTGGGAATTAGCAACGACCAATTTCATTAAAGGTGATAACTCAAGTCCAAATTCATCGAGAATGCTCATCAACTCGGGAAAGATTTTGATCGTGATGAACGACATCGTGACCACCACGAAGAGACCTCGCTTAAGTAAATGCGAGAATCGGGCGTCATCATCTTTTCCGAAGTCTATCTCAGAATCAATTTCTGGAGACCGTTGCAAAACAGCGCGATACAATTGAGCCAAATTACCGTCGTCGCGTGCGACTCGCAGCGCCTGTACACATGACGTCGTCAGAACGAGACTTGTTCCATCAAGTGCATCAACAGGATGTTCGCCGTCATGAACCAAAGCAGCAAAGTACATCGCTTGACTACCAAATCTTCCGGATGTCTCGCGTGCCAATCGACTCAGCATAGGAGCCAACGGTAAATCGTAGCAATGAGATACCGCCATGAGCCCTAACACCGCTCTTTGATGTGGGGACGAAGCGACCATCAACTCGCCAAACAGCGACTCAAGCGAGTAGTCTTGATGATCCGACACATCACCCGCTTGGGAGCCAGGATCTTCGTTCGATGGGTTCATGCTATTCATTCCAATCATCCCGTCAGGCCAGAAATGATTGAAAACAGCGGCGAAAACATCGAAATGATAAAGATTAGAATGACAAACCCGATCCCCCAAAGCAAGAAAGCGACAAACCAATCAATCCACCAGAGGCCAATGTTTCGATTGCAATCTCGATAGTAGTTGGCAACCTCTCGCAGCATCTGAATCTTGCCCTCGCATTGAGGAACAGCCAAAGCGTGATCAAGCAATTGATATTTTGCGCTTCCCAGATACCTTCGCTCCGCAACCCTAGGCTGAAGTGCCACAATGCCCTGAGCCGCAACTTCGTTTTCACAATCAGCCCAAAATTTGCTGTTCACTTTCAGCCAAGACTTGCCAGCGTACCGACTGGCTTTTCGCATCGCATCTGATTGAGACAACCCGGCCTCTATTAAGAGTGAGAGATGCCAAGCCCAATCGGCCAGCGCCGTTCTCGAGGTTTGCATCCACAGATCAAGCCAGCCCAAACTATCAGGCCGACGACGCGCAGTGACTCCGTTGAGGAACCAAACAATCCCAATCACGGATACAATCCAAACTGCCAGGATCAAACCCCAATTCCGAATCACCTCGGAAGAACCAACGAAAAATAGCGTTACCGAAGGAAGCTCAATTCCAAACTCTGAATACATTTCTTCGAACTGAGGGATGACGAACACACTAATACAGAGGGTAACGATCGCAGCACCCAGCAAAACTATCGCAGGATAAACCAATGCCTGGAGCAGTTGCCGACTACCGGCAGCATTCTGACCAATCGAGCAAAATCCGACCCGCGCAGCCGAGGCAACATTGGATTTGCTAAGATCTCCGTCGTCCTCGAGTGAATCACACAGCGGCAGACAAACGGACAGCACATCAGCACGCACCAGGGCTTCCTCAAAGCTACGTGGCTTAGAGAACCACAGACTCAGTGACTTCAATCGCTTCCGTCCTTCGCGGGGAAAGCTCGCCCCCATTTGATCCAGGACTTCGACAAGCTGAAGCCGCTTGCCCTGGATCGCTTCCCAATTGACTTGCAGGATCGGCTCGACCTCTTCAGCAAGGACAGGCTCGTCTGAACGGTCATCGCTCATTCAATTGGTCCCCGCAAAGTTCAAGTCCCAAAGCAAATTTGTGATGGGTGAAAAAATCGCGGCACAGTACATCAGCGAGATAGCACCGCCCACCAGCGCCACCAGCAACAACGGTACAGAGAGTCGCATTTTTTCCAAATGATGCTCGGACAAAACCAACATGTAATTTGCCAGCGACTTCAGTTCGCCTTGAACCACGCCGGCTGGACTGGCCGAATTGTCCCCCTGCTCAGGCAGAACTACATTTTGAATCTCACGACGCCCAGCACCATCAACTCCAGCAAGATCACAACTGACTTCAAACGCGTCTTCAACTTCCATCCCGCTGGCGGTCAGCAATTGCAGAATCCGTAAGGCAGTCGCCGAAGTCCAACAGCGCAGGTACTTTCGACCTCCGAACCACATTGCTGACCGAGTGGCACCTCCCAACACGATCCAAACCAACATCAGGACCAGCATTACAGCCAGCCCCACGATCATAGCGGGCAACCACACAATAAAATCGAATCGACTGGCAAGTTCCTCCCGGCGTAGAAAGATCTCGGCGTGTATGTCTTCGATAACGGGAGTCACATTTGCGGAGAAGATCCACAAACCCAGCAGCGCAGCTGCCATAAGAATCACCAGGTAAATAAGCACTCGGCGCAACAGTCGACTTACTTTTCGAATCGAAGTAACCCGAATAGTTAGCCCGTCCAAAACCGGCGACATCGAATCAGTCTGGGCAAATGTTCGCAGAGCAGCGAGATATCGTTTGGGCAAGTCCTTGCGACCGGCTAACTGAGCAAGCGATTCGAGATCGGGCGAGTCACCCACACTGGCAATTACCGATTCTCGTAAGCGTTTCAATTTTGATTTGGTCAAACGAACGACGGAGGTTTCACCGATCTCAAGCGGCACCCGAGTTTCGAGCGAAGCTAACAAGTCGTTATGAAATCTCTCGAGTTCCAACTGCCCCTCGGCTTTCGGTCATCCACCGTTTTATTAGATAAGACCAACAGAATATCACAATTGAGCGGCGGAGCAACGTTCGGAGCGATTCAACCAAGCTTAATCCAACTCTCAACTGGTTGATTCAAGCGGACACTTAGCAGGAAGCAACACAAACACCAACTGAGCCAACGCAGCCACGATCACCAACCCCACTCGAATGTTCGCGTCTTTCTCAGGTTGTTTGATGAAGCAATACAAGTAAAAGCCCAGTACCATCGCGCCGGCCGCGACCGCGACGCAAGTCGCAAGCGTTGGCAGATTGAACCGGTAAATAAAACCAGCCGCGATTGCAATGAGTCCCATCGTCAAACAAAAATAAAACGCGTTGGGCTTGAACTCTTGGACTTCGATCGAACGCAGCAGCCCAGTCCAAACGACAAACAAACCAAAGACAATCGTGATGTAAGGTTTCATGGGCTAGTAATGTTTCTATTGCAACCGTTCACAGACCTCATGCCGAAAGAGGTTCTGACGCTGGCCGATTAGGGTTGTCAGTATTTCTAATTGGTGTCGATTAGCGTCAATTAGTGTTCTCAAAAATCAAACCTGGTTGAAATCACTGCTATGGCCTATGAATTTGGAACACTAATCCTCACTAATAGAACACTAATATGAGCGGGCCGCGAACTTGCGTTCTGCCGTTCTGCCGTTCTATCAAACGGAGGCTGGGCGACTGGGAACTTCGAAATCGTCGGGCACTTCAATTTCCATGTAGAGGATTCCCAGGCCGTGTGTCTTTCCTTGAGCGTCGGTCTTGAGGCTTTCACTACCACCGCCACCAAGTGAATCATGCAAAATGAAATTCAACGCTAGTAGATTGGGAGCTTCGTAGCGATCGACATCGCCAAAACAAATCTCTTTGAAGTGTTCTTTGACTCGCGATTTTGTCAGGGCACGTTGGATGACTTCGTAGCACTGCTCGTTATAAGCAACAACGCCAACGTTGCTTCCGTCTCCCTTGTCACCCGAGCGGGCGTAAGCGATTTGCGATAGCGGAATTTTCATGATCAATCGTCCTTGCTTGGCGAAGTGAACTTTCATCGTTTGAACGAGTCCATCATAGTGAATTCCCAGCCGTTTGGGCGCTAGCCCCGGTTCTAGCTCCTCAAAAATTTAGCCAACGCAAAAACGGCTACTCACTCCTCAAATCAAGCATGTTTTGAGCGGGTCTAATCGTTGTGAGCGGGCCTCCCCGAACCTCGTTGTGCGCGGGTCTCCCGACCCGATCACAAAAGCCGACCGAAGGTCTCCTCGAACCTAGACCGACTCTAAATTCAGGGAGACCTGCGGTCAACAATCGTGGAGCGGTCGGGAGACCGCTCCACAACCTGCAGCTTCATCAAACCAGCTTCTTCAAACTAACCACCGTTGAGTGGAACGCCTGCTGGCCAGTCGTCGGATCGGGTGCGATTGGCATGATCCGGTTTTGATTCCAACCATT
>JAYJMJ010276434.1:0-12210 GCA_036873875.1 Laminaria ephemera
TACCCGACACTTAGGTACGCTAGGTGCGACCTCCAAAACCGTACCTGATTTTTAGGCACGTTAGGTACGCCGCCCAAAAATTACCCTGGTCTCGGATATACCCGTCGACTACCTAAATACCCGGGGACCGGGTATTTATTTGGTACTAGGGAATGAGTGGCCCCCCCGCCCCCACGGCGGTAGGGCCTGAAGCTCGTGGAAGCTTATGCAAGTACACATTGAGACTTTGTGGAAGTAAACGGAAGTCGATGGAAGTTGGTGGAAGCCAGTGGAAGTAATTACAGAAAGCTGGAAGTTTCCATTGAATCCATGGAAGCTTCCACTACTTCCATGGAAGCGCCAACTACTTCCATGGAAGGTTCCATCAACTTGCACGAAAATAAAATAATAACGATGAAGTTGGTGGAAGGCAGAGGAAAAGTACACGGATTCAGTGGAAGTAGTAAGTGTAAGTAAATGAAATTTATTACTGGAGGTAGTAAGGGCCGTTGTTATCGGAGAGGTTTTTTCCAGAATTTCAAGATTTGTGAAATTTGTATGAAGATACGGAGGCGTTCTGTCACAATCTGTGAAATATAACAGAGGGCAAAATTCCAGGAAAGTTAAATTTCACCAATTTCGAAAAAAAAGACAGGAAAGTCTAGAAGACAAAAAAAAATGCGCTCAAAAGTATATGTTGGCTGCGATCTCTGGTAATCTTGCCCTACGGCACCATGGCGGCAGTGGAAAGTACGAGTATGGCCAGCGTCCTTGTGTATGACTGGTGTGAACATTTCGTGCTTCTTGGTGGCCTGTGACAAGTTTTGACCATCGCCTAGAATCGAATTCGACGACCCATAGTTTGGCCCCTCTCCAGCCTCCGGAATACAAGGTATTGGAGTATATAACTAATACTACCAGCCGAAATACTGCGGGTAGTACTACAATAGAAGGGTGGGAATGAGGAGCGTGACAGATATTCCTTGAGCTGGTCAAACTCCAAACTGCAATAAGCTGGCGGTTCTTCTGTTGGACATGCAAGGTGTATGTGTTGAGCTTGACCAGTTAGGAGTATACGTCACGCTCCTCATTCCCATCGTTCTTGCAGTAACCCCTTTAGAACTGCTCCCACGTTTTTCGGAAAACATTACTTCAGTATTCTTTCACGCTGCCAACGATCATTCAATGTAAGTATTGGATTGGATGAGGCCTCCTGCCCCTGAGCAGGGGGGCCTCGCCCGGGATGAACACCGCGCTGAGTGCGCTCTCAGCGCGGCGCCCATCCCTGGGATTGAAATGATCGTGCAGGAAAGACTACTAAGCCTGTAGGGTGGGTGGGAAGGTCTGTATTTTTCCTGTGCCTATTACCCTGTTCTCGCAGGGTAGCCAGGCTTCGACAGACTGATCGCTTCGTGCATATCAATTCACAGTAGTTCGGACCAAATCCTGGCTTCACAACCTTTGTGCCAAAGATGGGTTCATTTGATTGGGTCCCGATATTACTACAGTATTCTTTCACGCTGCCAACGATCATTCAATGTAAGTATTGGATTGGATGAGGCCTCCTGCCCCGGTCGGTGGTCCTACCCAAACTTCCTTGTGTTTCTTAGTTCGTCATTGGCCACCTACCAGGCAATGTGTCGTCTCACCCAAACTTGCTTCGTAGTACTGTATATACCTGGTAATACTTTAGGCGTGCGTCGGCGCGAACGCGGAGAAAACTGACTCAACAGTGGAGACAGTGACAACTCGCTCGCGGTCGCGTAGAAGTGGTCCCGTTTCCTCTTTGACGGTTGGACCCGTGTACAAGTTGTCGATCCGATGTAGAAATTCGACACGTTCTCCGTTTTCCCCTCCCGATCTTTATGATCTTGTCAACGGTCGTACCCGTCAACGACTTGCTCTCCGAGCCTCCTACGCGCATGGGGTTCATAGTGGTTGAGCATTCCGCCGGTGCCCCTGCAACGCCGCCTCGTTGTTCACGTTGGCCAGTGCTTGCGCTCCCCGCACGGCACCGGAACGTTCGTACAGAACGGAAGCAATCCGTGATAACGCACGTAAACATGTTTGCTGATGTTGCGTCGGTCCACCTCATCATGCACCCGCGTGCGATGAGCGGGTGCATCTCGGCGTCGCGGGGAATCATCCCGGTTAGGCGACTATTCCCACGGCATGCCCCCATGGTTTTGTTTTTGCTTCTTCGGACGCTGACCCCGGCCCCTCAGGTATGACCCCGCTTGTCTCGATACAAATGGCGAGGAAGCCCAATCTCGTCTCCAAGCATCTGTCACCGTGATTGCGCAGCAAGCCTGTCACATACCTGCTCCCATTAGCCCCGGAGTCCCATGCTGGGGCATGTCAATACCTATTCCACGCAATAAAGCCTCGGCATGTGCCGGCGCGGTGAAACCAAGAGTGTGAAATCTAACAGGAGCGAAAACCCAACTGGTAAGATATATTTCGCCGTACTGACAACGTGGGAAAACCGGGGAAACTGCCTTCCTCGGGAGTGTAACCACTCGGGCGCCGTCGTTGCAGAAAATAGACGCAGCTGCCCCCGCTGCTCAGACTGTCAGCGGTGCTGTTGAGCTGCTGCTGCGTAATTGCCGCTGCTCAAAGTACTTACGGGTCTGCTGGTATTGGGTTACTGTTAATACCTGCTCGCTGCTATTCCGGCTGGTACCGGTACTGTTTTGCTGCTCAGAGAGCCAACCATGCTACCGGTGTATGCTCTGCTGCTGTAGATAACGTTGCAGTCGGCAGGTGGTGCTTTTCTCCCTATATCATGAATATATTGAAGCCTACCACCCAAATATTCGTATATTATACTGGTACGAATTAACCAGTGTCAGACATTGGGCGCGGCCCGTAAACGCGTGACGCAGTATAGTTGCTGCAGTTTCGCCACGTTGCTGCTGCGCGGCCGTTTTGAGCCAGCCGCATTCCTTGTGGACACCTCTGCCGCTGTTGCTGCTGCGGCTCGCTGATGCTGTGGCGGCGCGGAGGAAACTTTTCTGGGGCTAAAGCAAATATTAAAGTAAAATAGCACACTAAATAGAGCAGGGAAATAACTTTCACAGCAGTACTGTTGTACTGTAGTACCTCCAGGTAAACCAAATATGTACTTCGTATACGCATTGCCTCGAATATATTTACAGCGCTCGCAACCGTTTACCATGGACCTCCCGTCCTCCGGTCAAGCTTGAAAGTTATTACACAGCGTTGTTTCGTTTCTACGAAAAGGTCATCTGACTGACGTGTGCCATATTCTCGTGACAGTATTGTGAACGGGTGAAAACGACGCTGCCAGCCCAAACCAACCGTCGGGAAAACGTAAAGTCCCCACGCAGGCACCAGTAAGGTGACCCCGATGGATTAATTTTGTCACACTGCTGTGTTGTGTGCGTTACATGTTCTGCAAAATCAAGGAATAATGCGAGGGTCGCGATGCTGTCCACGGCAGAACAACAGAATAGCGGTGTAGCCACGGGGGGGACACGATGTGTATGGTGTCCTATACATGTAAAGGAGTAGAAAGCGTATTCATACTCTGAACATAATTAGTACGGGAGTGCAGCCGTCATATAAATACTTATGTACGTAGCCGCTGAGTTGGAATGCGCTGTACGTGCATGTACGTGCTGCTGTCATGAGATAACAACCGCACTATTGTAAGCCCTGCTGATGCTGAGGCTGCGGCTGCTGCGCTGTAGTATTGAGGTCGCAGAAGCCCTTTTCAACTTTTGAATCCGCTGCTGCTGCGACTGCTGCTCCGTTGCTGCATGCCAATTATCCTTGTTTGTATTGGTGCTCGCAGACGTTGCTGCTGCATATATAGACCGTACACCCTATTATTATTATTCTTGCCACCCGACAGTGTGCAGCATGATCTTCAACGTGGATCACTCATGGTGACTCCGAAGGAAGAAAACTACGGAAACCAAAGTACAGACAGTACTATTGTATGTACTATTAACACTACAACTGCCAAGTATTGATGTGTACGTGGTATACAATATGTAGACATAACAAGGCAGTCACCCTCGAGGGTAAATTCTGCCCTTGTGAGCGTTGCGGTTGCCATTAATAGTGTGATGCTCTATACGTACCTGGTACAACGCGAGTGAGAAACCCACCTGCTCCATGAACTGTTGCTGGTGCTGCTACTACTGTAGTAGACGCGGCTGCTGCGGATAAATCGACACCATATGAATACGTAGCCTAAAATATTGTAAACAAAACACCAGGAATACAATACCCGTGTCGTAAGTATACACATACTTGTAGTATAGGTCTAAAGACACGGGCAACATCAAGCGTGCTTTCTAACTGGAGCGGAACCACGTACTCACTTAACCGCGGCTTACCAAGTACCAGTATATGATAGCAAAATCTACTGTGGCGCTCGCTGCGCAGCTACCCCTAAAGTTGAATATCAACCATTCAATTAGTCAAACTCACAGCTGACGTATGTGGAATAATTATATAAAATCGTCCAACAGTTCCGACACGTTTTCTCGCTCAAGACCCAAAGGGGTTAAAGTGGCTTATATGAGAGCTTTCTGCTGGGTGTGCTGCTTGCTGCTACGGGCAGCTCCAGTTTGAAAGGTAGATGTACAAGTGTACACACAGAGTCTTAAGTAGACACACTCTAACGCGAGTCAATGATGTTCATGCCCAGATAATAGCTAGCCATGCTCCTTAACGCTGCCAATGCTGCTCTGCTGCTGAGAATACATACACCTCTCTGAGGATGCTATGCACGCAACTGTTCGTAGATGAATAAATAATGTGTGCGGACATACTGTACCTGGCATACCCAAATTCCGGCATACCTCGCACTGGCTCGTATGCGCAGGAGGAACGCATTTGTTCGGTGTTCCCCTCTTTAACTCGCGACACCGCCGGGATTTCAAGTCAACTATATACCTCCCGACGGGGAACCTTGTATACGTTTGCAATCGTCGAATAATTCCCACACCTCTCCGCGCTCAAGACCCCCCAAAGGGGTTAACAGTGGCTTACATGTGAGCGCTATCTGCTGTGCTGCTTGTTGCTGCGGGCAGCTCCAGATTGTAAGGTAGATGTACAAGTGGGCTCGCACCTGCGACAAGTGGATACATCGACTGTCATCACCCGCTGCTATACAATATATCACCCCGAAGGCATTCCTGCCTCGTCGAGTACTGGCGTAAAAACCCCCACATATAAGTAGTACAACAAGAGATAGCAGCTCAGCGTACACAAGACACCGCGGTGTCCAACCTCGGCGCTGCGGAGCAAAGTGGACGACCTATCATACAACCCAACGGGGCCACCGCCTAGCCGCGGCTTAAGAGAGACATATCGGTGCATACCCCGCCGTTATCCCATCACCGAAAGTGGGCATACCGGTGTCAGCAACCAAGGGGTAAACAAAGTATAGCAGTGGGCCAATATAACAATAGTCTCACGGTATAATCACGATCCATAGATGTGTTCGTGTTCACGGTCAAAGTCGGCTAGATAACCATGTGGCCGTGATGTAGCACTTTCCATATTGTATTCCCGTCCAGCTCCCACCGCGCGAATCCTTTCCAGTTGGAAGTAAGAATGCCCACACCTCGCCTGACTCCTAATATTTATAATTTATCACGCATAGTGATGTCGATCGCCGCAGAGCGATCGCTGCACCCGCGGTGTTTGGCTTTCTTGCTCGCGACCGCTTACCCTGGGCTTGGTAATTGTTGAATGCAGTGCACGTAGAATAACCTCACGTATTCGAGCCGCATGCTGTAAGATTTATATACATTTGACCTACGATCGTATATGTATCTGTTGGTATCTGGTTTTTACTTCTTGCAGCCACGAGTAATGTTATAAACGAACAGTTCCGTGCTTGGTAACTTGTGCCTGTGGTAAATGTAAAGTACCTCGCGTCTGCGCGTTACATCCCAGTAAAATCTCCGTATTTGGCTTTTGCTCGCAGCCACCTACCAAGAGTATATCATCAATAAATAAACAGAAGATCCCATTTACCAGCACACTTGTTCTTGTACATGATATCACTCGATGATACAGCTATTCATACTGCTGCGTAGTGCTTTCAGCGAGCATCGGCCACCGCCGACCCCTTGTTTGCTCGGAGTCTATACCGCGTACTCGGTACTGGTTGACCGTCGTATACATTAAGTGTCTACATACATACCTGTATACCAGGTGTATATATATATATATATAGCACACCTACGTGCTTATATCATACCCGCGCAACGCGGTATTGGGCGTTTTGGTCGCCGCCGTATATGCCGAGCCAAGTGATCCTAGCTCACCCCGAGAATACCGGTGTAGGCAGGCAGCGGGGACGGGACGGAAGGGTCACGGTTGTGTCAGCCCTCGCTTTTCCCGCCGTATCCGACTGCAGCGCAACCGGTCGTGGCGCTACCACATAAATAACAAATAAATAAAATAAAATAAATGCGACTGGGGTCTAGCTTCTCATATTTGTTAGAGTATATCTACTCTGCCGGTTCCGACCGCGCGATATGTTGTCGCCTGAGTCATGCGCTCATAATTCGTGACGCTCGCTACCCCGGTGTGTCTGACCGACTCGGTCGCGGCCACGTACACAGGACTTGGAAACTGTTATAGCCTTGCGAAAGCACGCCGCATAGAATGACGTGTGCATTGATATTTGTTTATTTGTTGGTATCTGGGTTTTCTCGAAGCCACGCGCAATATCTGGGCCTTGTCTATATACGAAGTATATACCCCGCCGCATTAATATTTCTCGCACTCCACGGTAAGGCACGATACGGCCCTGCCTACTTCTTCCTAACGGTGTTGGCGAGCGCCGGCGCCGCCACTCGTTTTTGGCGCCCTGGCGTTTTAACCGCCACACCGTGCCTCTCGTGTTATGGGAAGATTAGTCGTTGTGTAAAGATAATGCGTGCGCTATCCCTGCTATGATAGTTGATAAAGAGGTACGTATATCCCCCGAACGGCTTCGCCGTGATTTCACCGGGCCCCGGCTAGCACTCAACCTTCGGTACCCGCCTTCTGCTTGCAGCCCTTACCCTTTGCCTCGGTGTACCGCCTACACCGCGCTGGCTATATATCGCTGGCCGCGATACGCTTCCGACTTTTCTCGCAGCCGTTACCCCTTGCCTCGGTGTATGGCGTTTAGCCCTGCCGCCTACACCGTGCTGGATATATCGCTGGCCGCGATACGCTCCCGACTTTTGCACGCAGCCGTTACCCCTTGCCTCGGTGTATGGCGTATAGCTCTGCCGCGTACACCGTGCTGGCCATACCGCTGGCCGCGATACGTTTCCGACTTTTGCTCGCAGCCGTTACCCCTTGCCTCCGTGTATGGCGTTGAGCCCTGCCGCGTACACCGTGCTGGCAATATCGCTGGCCGCGATCCGTTTCCGACTTTTTTGCTCGCAGTCATTACCCCTTGCCTCGGTGTAAGGCCGATTGCCTTGCCGCGTACACCGTGCTGGCAAAATCGCTGGCCGCGATCCGTTTCTGACTTTTTTTTCGCAGTCGTTACCCCCTGCCTCTTAAGGCTACTGCGTTATTCTGGATAGGTAAGTACCGCGTAATAAAATTCCGTGCTTGGTAGTCGTTGCTTGTTGTGTATTCGTAATACCCTCTCTATAGTACGCTTCCCATACTTGCGACAAACCCGTATTGCCACTCTCTGTAAGTGAGTTTACGTCCTCGAGAATACGTTAACTGGCAGGATGCGACGTGGTGATGGCCGTACACGCGCGGACCTCAGTATTGTGATACGATTCTTACACCCACGTCCGCTGCGAGTTCGACCGTTTGTGTTGACAATATACTTTCCCCTGCGTGGTACTTTGGGTGTGCGTGTTCTATGCTATAGTTCATGGAGATAGAACGTGAATTATGAAACCTGAGCCTTAATGCTTCCCAAATCAGTACTGTTTTCCGGCTACTTCCACACGGCCGCGACCGAGTTCCGCCGCTATTACTAACGCTGCGGCTGTCATTGTTGTTGTTGCTGCTGCTGTTCAATCTGAGCAGCTCTTTTGAACGTGTGATACGCTATTCTAAACAGCCCTTGAGAGCCGCCGCTGCTGCTGCGGCTGCTACTTCTTGGCGCGCTGCACTGACCCAAATACAACCAAAACAACTACTGTAATTTATTCGTAGTCGGCGGCTGTCACGGAGCTTCTTTCATAACAATAGGCACACGCCTATAATACATCGGCGGCTGTAATTAGCTTATTTCAAAATATTAAGTACACCCCTACCAGGTATAATACTGCTGTGCCTATTTTGCCAGGACATATATAAACAATATTTGCTTAGCAGCTGTAGGTACCCCCTCCCGGTAACCTAATATTGGGCATTATTACTACGAACAGGCGATTGCTGATATGTGCCCTATCCTCGTTAATGTACTGCGAAAGAATGGAATGATGCTGTACGCCTAAGCAAACCGCCAAGAAAACATGGCGGTCCACCTACCGCGCGCGTATAAGCGAACGCTCGAGGATTAGTACCTGCGATTCGCGCCTGGTTTCGCTGAACCCTTAATATTGTGCGAGTGTGCTGGCCAGCACTCGCTATTGTGCCGTATTGCTCTTTCCCCCGCCACTCACGCTATCCGGTAAATTTCGAGTATGCCTCCTGCAACTGTATCGCTAAGTCGTGTAGCGTATCGCGCGCTTACAGCGTTTTCGGTACCTCTCGTTCGCTTATTATTAATATTATTCTTATTAGTTTTTAAGAGGGCGATTCATGTTCAGCATTATACGTTTCTACGAACGGGCCATGAGCTGACATGTGCCCTATTCTCGTTAAACTAGTGGAAACGATGCTGTTCGTCTAAGCAAGCCGTCCAGTTAACACGACGGCCACGCAGACACGAGCAAGGCGACTCCGGGTGGTGTCCTATCGACATACTGCCTACGTGGTATGTATTAAGGGACGATGCGCGAGTCGCGGTCGTGTCTAAAATCATCAATGAAAATAGCAGCGGAGTAGATGGGGGCCAAGTTGTGAGGTGCCCCATTGATTCGGCGCTGCTAGGCTTTGTACACCAATTAATATTATAATATGGCGGGGCGGTTCTATACACCTGGGAACTTATGTTCTTTGCATATACCCGCTTGGGATCGAGTGCTTATGTGTCGGGGCGCCATTTAATATTATAATATGGCGGGGCGGTTCTATACACCTGGGAACTTATGTTCTTAGCATATACCCTTGGGATCGAGTGCTTATGTGTCGGGGCGGCTGCGGCTCACTCCTGAGCGCTGCCGATGCTACAGCTGCTGCTGTGTTAATACCCCCCAGAAGCACGTTATTGCTGTAAATACAACCGCCATTGATGCGGCTGCTACTCTGCTGCTTGCTGTTGCGATGTTGGTGGTGCCGCGTTCGTCGCCATCGAGGGCAGCCACGATTCGCGACCTACCATATGTGTGCATATGATGCCTATATCCTTACCGCCTATCGGGCCCCCCCATGTAGTCATGGGCGCAGGTTGATTCCGGACCGTGTAATACGTGCAAAATACATGCATACGTTTAGAATAGAAACGCAGTGTTTTCTGTTTCATCGTCCTGAATGTTGCTTGCCGGCCCAGCTGATCGGCCGCTAATTGGTCAGTTTATATACCATGGTATATATACGAAGGACTTCAGTATATTTCTTCGGTAGATTAATCGATTCTCCAAGTAGCGGTCTAGACTCTGGTCAAAGATCCAGCCAGGGTCCCTTGTCCAACCTTTGCACGCGGGTTGTCAAACTGCTGCTGCTACTCTCACGTGGACCCCTCGACGCTTGCCGTCCAGAGGTCGTGTTGCCCGTCACACCCGTGCCGCAATAGAGCGAATGTCCTAATAACAGTAGCCGCTGCTGTTAATAGTGCGGTGAACATAACACAATAAACAAGGTAAATGAAGGCACCCGGATTATAATACCTACCAGGTACATCGAGAAGAACATAACGTAGGCGGGCAACATCAAACGTGCTTGCGGAACACGTGCGTTGCGGAGCCATGCATTCATATACACCCATGGTTGTCGGGTCCTTAGCGGGTTCTGCATGCTGCTGTAACCGTCTGCACCGCTTATTGTTACGGCCAGACCGTACCCGGAGTCACATATACGTGGTAGTCATGTACCCATGCTGCAACTACTGCCGCTGCTGTTGCTATCGTTTGCCGCTCGTCCCTACGTACTGGTATGCGTTAATGGATGCATGGACCACTTCATCACGATCAGCGTATACGGGATTTCAGTTTAGGTGGTGCGTGTACGCAGTTGAGTCTCGAGGGTACTGCTGTCGCTCTGATATGAGCCGCTGATGCTGATGGAAGAAGGGGGGGGTGTTGCCGTTCGAGAGTGCCGTGGCGACTGTGTGACCCTGGTGCCCCCCCCTCGTCTCGCTATGAGACGCCACGCTGGTCACAGGTATCACGAGCTTAAGCAGGGGGAAGCGTGCACTGTCAAGGGTGCAGGGCCCATTGTTCCACACTGAGACCTGGTATAGTAGTTTGGTAACAAGGAAAGACAAACCAAAATAAAATGCAACATTTAAAATTAAAATAAACAATAAATCAATAAGCTGAAAACTGCTGTCTGTCAAGTACCGCTTAAACCTCAGCAAGAGGTAGCGCACAGTATGATACCGGTAACCGCCGGAATAGCCGCGAGCTGGTATGAACCGTACACACCATACCAGCTGGCGTACGTGGGCTCTATGAACAGCGTAGTCCCCGGCTTGTACGGTACGTACTCGTATATGTGTGTCGCTGCTGCTGTACATGGCTACGTGGTAGATACTAAAACCTAGTAGTTCCAGTCTCCCTTTTTGAACTGCAGGATCGTGCGTAGGTGCCTTGAACCGCGTATTCGCAGGCCTGAAAGGTACGTGCTCGTATATATGTACTCGTATCTCTCTTGCCCAGCCAAATTACCCCGCCTACGCATATCATAGTCGTATCAGACCTATCCAGCAGCAGCTGTCAGATATATAATGGTGACGTACATGTGATCTATAATGGTGACGTACGTGTGATCCCGTACGCTTTTCCCTTCGTATAGTGCGTGGCTTTGGGAAGCTTTGTATATACACATGTACGTGTGCAGTGTAGGCCGCGGTTGGACGAGTATACTGTACGACTCAGCAGGGATGCCGGTTACGGCAGATCAGACCTAAAACTTACGCGTAATTACGACAACCCTACACTGAAATTCACAAAATATAACACGTACCACCTACGTGCGGACCCCAAAAGAAAGGTGAAACCAAGCATGAGCACATGAGCATACATAAGCGTATCGCATACGCGCACCAGCCCCACAGCATTCGGGAAATGTTTGTGACTAACGTCCGTTTGAGCGTAGTCCAGCTATTAATACTACATTATAAGTGCGCGCGATCGAAGTATCCCACGCAGCTTGCAAAGATGAGTTTCGACGAAATCCTCCATCTCACAGCTGACGTTTTTAAATTTTTACCCGGTACCGTATACCTCGAAGTAGACGGCAGATGCTTGCTGCGGCTGTGTGGTCCATGCTGCAACCACCTTCTCCTGTTGCAAGGTCGTCGCTGCTGTAACATGTTGCCGATGCTATCTGTGCTGCTTGCTGCTGCGTGCTGCTGTCTTGATTTCGCAGGCACGCTTGTGTAAACTCTGCCGGTGGCGGTGTTGACAATAGTAGCTGTCGCAGGTCTGCACGCCCTACGTAATAGCCATAGCCTGTTTTGTGATCACGGGCGAGCTTTTCCAGAAGATGTGAGAACATCATCATCAGCTGTCTTGTCTATATGATGCTGTTTTCCTATTCTGCTCGAAATACCGGTATGCATATATATGGATCAAAGCAACCCACAAACCGCGCTCCCCGTTGCATACGTACCAGGTACATACGTAGCCATAGCCTGTTCTGTGACCAAGGGCGAGATTTCAGGTAGATGTGAGGACAACATCACCAGCTGTCAATATGGTGCTGTTTTTCTCTGCTGCTCAAAATATTCATGTACCAGGTGTACAAAACAGTACGTGCACCCGTGACATATGGATGAAAACAACCTACAAACCGCAGTACGCTCCCCGTTGCATACCTCGTTGTTGGGGCACTGCCGCAGGAAATGTTGACCCTGGCTCGGTCGTCTATCCACTTCCGCCCCGCCCCGCCCTAAACTCAAACCCTTTTGCCGCTATATACCGGCTTTCTGTTCGAAGGGTGTCCGCGTGTTGTGGA
>JAYJMJ010276450.1:0-12207 GCA_036873875.1 Laminaria ephemera
CCCGTAACACGCGCGATCGGAGTATCACACACAGCTTGCAAAGATGAGTTTCGACGAAATCCTAAATCTCACAGCTGCTGTGTATTTTTAATTTTTTTATAAAAACATTATACCAGGTATATATCATGTCCTACACGTTTACATGTAGAAAATATTATATCATATCATAGGTAGGCGCCGTCGGCAAGCTGTTTTAAAGGGATATCATGCATACGGTTCGATGCGGTGCAGTGCACCACCGTCTGCTGGACAAGTCGTGCGGCATTTCGGTCATTGGTCAGTTCGGAAACCTGACACCGTACAATTGCCGCTGAGGACAGACAGTCTGAACTCTGAGGTGCACGAATACTATTAATAACGATCCCGTTGGGATTCACCGGGATAAAGCGTGGAACATAAAGAAAGCCGAATACAGCACCGGCCACACACGAAATTATCGGAGCTTGGGCTAGGAGATGTGTCCAAACACCTACAAAGTACCGGCGTTTACGAAACTACATATATACGCCACGCGCGCGGCATCATTCCATCCGTCATGATTCTGCGAGTTTTGACTACTGGTAGGCGGTAGGCAAGACCTGTATTCTAGATTGTGGTCAATGTTCCCTGAGTCCCAATACGAGGTCGCCACACATTATTGGCAACAGCATTGTAGTTTTCCTTTGCGATGACATTCAGGCATTGCTATATACTACTAACACTTGCTTCTTTTAGGGGGTGGGTGCGTTTGGCCCTAAGAACATACTTGCGGACGGGATTCCCAATCCTGGATGCCGCGAAGAACGTGTTCTATCACACCCGTGTTCAAAATTATATTTCGTCGCATGCTTATAGCCAATGGGATCGTTCGTGGGGCTGCGTTTACACGTCTTCGCAGGCTCAGGTCTTCTGTGTGGAATGGAGCTCAACACACGTTATGATCCTGAGAGTCATCTACTGTTTATGTTAATATCGTGAATACCTCTTTCACGGTGGTCCCTATATATAGCAGGCACAGACTGTGAAACTATGCTATATTCGTACATATCCAAGACTGATGTCAGCTGACCAGATAGCTCTATGAAATCAGGTACATAGTTACGGGGGACTGCCAGTCATTTGACCAGCCGTTTCCGCAGTTGTTCGGTACGAATAGGAAACTGCCACTACTCTGAATAACTACTAGTGATTAGGAATCTGACAACATTCGAATTTTGGTACCCCTTCTGGTAATCGCGCGCAGGCCTCTTAGGCCGACAATCACTGTCTGGTGGTTTACATGTCTATGGATTTGGAACGAGTACGTCGTATCTTGAGCCGATTGGGATCATCTTACTCTACGATAGCTAAATTTGATAATATTGAGGCCGGATCTTTCGATGGATTTACGTTGGATTTAGTGGGGTATAGCGAACCTGGCAGGACAGCGATCTAATAATAAGGCATCGCGAGCAACAGAGTCAACGGCATATGCTTGGATTTGTCGTCGTCATATGCCATGGCCCTTGTGCGGACAAGCGAAAGACGATGGTGGGGACGGTCGATCATGGCTTCTTGTGATATCGCGACCTGCACTTGTCAGCATGTACAACCAAAAAACGGGGATATTTTCGTAGATACCTTATTTACTGTATCTGGTACATAGGTATATCAGTCTTGCTCATGCATGTCATAATGAAAAACAAACCAGCTGGTGAAGTGGGTTCAGCACGTACTACGGCTGTGCGTATGCATGTCGTATGTACTGGTAGTCTGGGATTGATTACGCCGTGTGAACCCTCTGTCTTGCGATGACCTGCTGCATGCTGCCTGGTGCCTTTTGCTGCTCTGGTGTGCTGCGATGCTGTTTGCTCATACACCATTGTGGACAAAAAAATAGCGGACGTTCTGCGTACTAAGATAAACCTTAAATGGTTTCTATAATAACGATTCCTCTCTGTTCTTTGTTTTTGTTCCACATGCATATTTGCTGTCTTGACTTCTTGCTGGAAAATTATATTTTACCCGTTTTATGGGATTCTCATGAACTGAACTGTAGTAGACACTGCGGCTCCTCTATCGCTGGACTAAATGTTTGGACTATCACTGACGCTGCAGCTCTGCGCGTCTGCTGCGCTGCTGTCAGTACGACTAGCACTGTTGATTCGGTTCTGTGCGGTTGCTGCTGCTGTACGTATGCAATAGTACCCCGGTATTACGGTAGTACCAACAGTTGGCCGAGCGTCCTGCCGGCTGTCGTTGCTGTACGTACTGCTGCCATTCTGCTGCTGTTGCACTACATCATGCCTGGTACGTACTGTTTTTACATCGATTGTTCACTGCACTTGGCAGTAGCAGCAGTACGAGTGCTCGGTGTGCTGTACGAGTACGAGCATACAATATCTCCGTGCAAGTATCGTATCAAGACACAGATCAATTACGGTTTAAAAACTTTGCGTCCTTGGCTCATACATTCTTCCCCCATATAGCTATTGCTAAGACTACCGCCAACGACGTATATAGCATGTACTGCATGATAACCCGTTGATCTCTTGAGTTCCAACATATAACCCCTATGCTATTTGGGCGGGGAGGGCGGCGCTAGTCCCTAGTCAACGCACACTTATAGCTATATCAGTAGATTCTATCTAATGTGATCCACTCCAGAACACGAGAAGTGATTCAACAAGCATCTATAGTAGTTACGAGCGAATGCGGGTATACAGTTTTGACCGGGCCTAACAACAGGGACCACGTTCAGAATGCCGGAAGTAAAATTTATTTGATGAAGCAGACAATAGTTTATTAGAAGGGATTTTCGACCGAACAACTATTTCTTAATACAAAAATTCATACGAGACCAAGGAAACACGTTTCTCAGGCGTCGATACCACCATCACCGCAGCCACCAGCACCGCTACCACCGCCACTTCCGCCGCCGCGCCGTAGGCGCGGACACCAAACCTCCGCTTCCGCTGCGGGTGATGCTGGTGCTGCTGGTGCTGCTGGTGCTGCTTCTGCTATTTTCGATGCTGCTGCTGCTTCTGCTGCTGCCTACTGTTGCCGCTGCCGTTGCTGTGGTGCGGGTGTTGGTACGAGCGAAAGCGTGCACCTAATGAGCTGTTACGTGTGCTCGTATCCATTGTTGATGGTGCTGAGGTTCAAGCCGCCTCTGCCGCCCCTGCTACCTCCAACGCTTTTGCCGCCGCTACGGCGGCACCGCCGCCGCTGTATCCGCCGCCGCTTTCGCCGACGCAGATGTCGCTGCTGGTGCTGTGCTGCTGGTCCAGGTGCTGGTGCTGCTGGTGCGTTCTTCCATAATATTGGTCTTCTCGTGGAATTCCATAGAAGCTTCCGTGGAAGCTTCCACCACTTCCACGCAAGCGTCAGTCACTTCCATGGAAGTTTCCACCATCTCCATGGAATCGTTCACCACTTCCGTGGGAGCTTGCACCAACTTCCGTGGAAGCTTCCATCCACTTCCCATTATATAACGCAATATTGTGCAAGGCCCTGCTGGTGCTGCTACTGTAGCTGGTGGTGCTGGTGGTGGTGCACTGGTGCTGGTACTGTCGGTGCTGGGGCTGGTGGTGCTGCTTTGCTGACGCTGTGCTGCTGCTGTTGATACCAGCAGATGTGTTAATGCGTATTCCTGGAGCCTGTCTTGTGACAACGGACTAGACTTTGATGACGATACCACGATAAATACGGTCCATCTCCACTAACGCACACAAGTTTGAGACAGCTATGACACGGGTCAGACAATGTGTTAGCTGAAATGCCTCTGGCTGATGGGGCTTCTGATCAGGGGAACTACCCAATGTCGTTCGCACATCATTTGTGACGCACGATATTGATGGTTTCATACTTAAACTATGGCATTGTTCGTCGGATTGCAAATTCAAGTTCCTGGAGCTCAGTATTCGGGTGAGGCTAGTAACTCCGGACGTGTGCAGCCTCAGAAGGTTTGGGTGAACCCTTACCGTGGCATGCGTCTGTTGACGAAGAGACTCTACCAGCTTTACCATCCTTGAAGAATTTCGACCGAAACTGAATACTTCAATGCGTACAACCCTCGGATACAAGGTTTGTCTGCGTAAGCGTCCACACGTGAAACGGCGCACAGACCAGGTCCGCACGTAGTTCTGTCCCAACTGTGACTACACCCATTCGCCGTCGAACAACGTCACATAGGGCTAGACTCATTGTCGGTGTTGACTGCGGTTCGTCGGGGCTGGCAATAACTCTGGTTACTATTTCCGACTACGCAGATAACAAAAACGTATCTCATAGAGGCAAATTCGCAACGTTGAACGTAATAATTCCGATAGCGCAAGAGGTGTACGCTCAGGTGTTATCTTCGATCGGTGATGATGGTGTGTCTATCTGTTGAAGCAATGCAACCTTATGGGAAAGGACGAAGTCGTTTACAAAACACGAACACTCTGCAGACGTAACCTACAAGCGGAACGGAGTGATATACCTACTTCTCCATTATGTACAGTCAGAGTTTGTTCCCAGTGCGCTCCAAATTAAACCATCCGCCACACCACTCTCTGCCCGCAGAATGCATGGCTTCTTGTGAGGTTTCGTGTTCCAACGGTATCTGATTCTCGATCACCGAAGCGTGGACAGGCTTTCCTGGTGTGGAGAGTGCTGAGGCGCGGAGGTACCGGCAGGTACCCAAACAGATCGTGTATATTATTAAGCTCCTTCTCGTGTAAACATGTAGAGCGGTCGCGCCACGAGAACGCGCTGTTGGTGTAGGTGCTTGCTACAGCAGTAGCAGCCAGCAGCTCATCGAGTCATTGATCGGAAACAAACTCGTTTTTAGCAGGTGGGCGCACTACACAGCATATGTAGTCAATGCTCAGCAGTACTATGATTGCATGGAGTACTATTGAATTGTGGGTACCCGCATTCTCGGTAGGCAAGTAAGATAGACTTCAGCACCCTCGGAATATACTGAGATAAATATGCGGCACAATTGCGACGAGCGTCGGCAAGCTTAACTTTGCGCAGAACAGTACGAAGAACGTCTGAAAGAGTAACAACGCTCTATACGTGCTAGAATGTGTGCGTTACTAACAGGACGGTGAGGTGCCCCCCCTCCCCTTCGGATTCAGTCTCCAACTTTCTTTCGTCTTATTTCGTCTTGCCCCGAAGAGCGGCATCTTTCAACATTATACATTTCGTTTAAGCGAAGCTCACGAGCCCGCCTCACAGCGGCTCGCGCCAAGCCTCTGGACTAGCAAGTCCACTACATTGCCACATGAGGACATTCATTTAACACAGGAGGCCTACCCACTATTCGTTTCCACCAATACTAAAGCCAACATACCAAAGGAATTCCCCAATCCACCCAACAGCCATCATGTAAGAATCATAACACAAGAAAAATCAACGTCCCCTCTGCCCTGTATTTGATTCAGCGCGACACCATATTGTCATTGCCTCAAGATTAAACGAGTCAATGAAAAATACAGACAATGAAAACCCGCCCTGCACTGTGCTGTAGCAGGTTGAAAGGTTGCAGTACCATAGTCCCTGAAACGCATTCTGATAACCGAGAATCAACATCCGGGGACATCATCTAGAAGCCATCATCAAAATATCAGATACACAATCAAAGTCCAAAGTCCAAAATCCAAACTAAAAAATCCAAAGTCAGATCTCCAGAATCCAAAGCAAAGTTCTAAACCATACTGGATTTATATCCAACGTTTCCACGGTAATCAACACCCAGCCGCCACAATTTAGGACGTCTGCCCGCGGTAATCAAACGGTTATTAGCTGGGTGGAATAGGGTCGACACAAAATAACATAACATATGTTGAAATTGGAATTAAACTTTTGAAGAAGAATCCGGACATCCAACAAAAAACCCGCACGGAATATCATATTTTCTGTGATATCAAACTGGCATCGAAAAAAAAAGAGAACACAAGCTACCTCTTATCATGACACGTGACTCGTGACAGAACCAAAAGAGTGAACGCGGCCCCCGGGCCAGCTCGCTATGTAGCTGCGTATGCAGCTTGTCCCCACCCTTCGTTGCACTCTCCTTGTATACCCGATTGCTTGATGGCCATGCTCATGCTTTTTTGTTGTGTGGGTGGATCGGACTAGAAATTTGTGGTTCCGTTCGACGGAGACTTTTGAAATCGTGATATGAGATACAGCACAATTTAATTCGCCGTAGCAATGATAGCTGCTGCTAATGCTATTAACCAATAGCCGCAGCACAGCAGTGAGAACAGCAGCAGCAGT
The DNA here is from genome assembly GCA_036873875.1 of Laminaria ephemera. Classification (NCBI taxonomy): domain Eukaryota; class Phaeophyceae; order Laminariales; family Laminariaceae; genus Laminaria; species Laminaria ephemera. Next base: position 6,229 of record JAYJMJ010276450.1, read on the forward strand.
GATTAGCAGCAGCAGGAGCAGCAGTAGCAGCAGCAGGAGCAGCAGCAGCAACAGCAGCAACAGCAGCAGGGAATGTATGTCACACGACCCATGTACTACGGGACCTGACATACACAATCAACGAAGCAGTATGAAGGTACCCCGCACAGAGCGAGAAGCAACAGCTACAATGCAGCAGCAGCCAGTGTATACCACGCGACGTGCTCGTCGATCTCCTTGCACACTTGAGCTGCGTGCAGCGCACTGGGTCTGACACTCCCTTCGTTCGAGGAGCGTGGCTGCTGCAGTAGCAGGGCATGCACGCAGCAACACCTATCATAATCGTATCAACAGCTGCAGTAGCACGACGAGCAGTACTATTCTGATAAAAGCATATCGATAAGTGTGCTTGGTACCTGGTGCCGAGCAGCTGGTACGTATGATATCAATTCGCAATCGACTTTTGTGTGCGACGCGCTTCATCGCGCCTCCCGCCGGTAGGATACATTGAGGTATGTCGTCCTTGGGCGTTATTATGAGCTCGTGAGATCCAAGCATGCCATTAAATTCTCGGTAGCCGTGGCGACACTGGTGAAACAGAGTGCGCTGTTGTGCCGGCATTCAATTTATGAATTCCACAAGAGCCACACCAAGCGCCGCCGGTTCTTCGATATAAGATACGAACGAGACCTATTTGCCAAAGAATTGACAAAACATATCAGTTCTTCACGGAAATCGCATTAATCGTTACTGGGCAATCGGTCTGGAAGTGAGACATTATACGAGATACACAAAAGCGTCTATTATTTGTTTTGGCTCCTCTCCTGCACCGCGCGTCTCCTGTTCTTGAGAGCGCTTCCCCCTCCTCAAAAGTTCAGTTCTTTGGATAGTTAATTCCGCTTTCAACGAATATCATGTTAAGCATATACGCGAAGTAGTTTCAATCCCACCGTATAACCAGCCAATCGTCTCCCGGCTGGGAACACACCAATGAACCTTCCATACTGAAATAGTGAATCTCAATTCCTCCATTAAACATCTTTAGACCAAAATTTCGTATTTCTACTAATGATTCTCGAAATTCCAAATCACCCAAATCCGGAACACCAAAATAGCGTCCTGCTAGTCAACGAAATGCCCAAAAAGGTCAATTCAAAAGTACCAAATAAGCGGAGACATATTGTTTCTGCTCTGAAATCAAGCCACAACTCTTCAAATTCCGATAACCTCTTCCTACGTTCTGACATTCTCACTGCTTCTTCAACCCTCCTGTTGACCTGCAGACCTGGTTCTGTTTTCACTGATCAGCTCTCAGGATTGATCTCTCGGATATTTACAATCATGAAGACAAGGCTGAACAATTTTGGCAACCTGCAGAGCTGGTCCTGGGGATTTTCCGTCGTACTCTGCGGAGAATGCAACATTTCGTTAGCCCCAGTAGTGAATTCGCGCGCCGTCCTCGATGCCGATAAAGCTGCATTCCGTGAGCCCTATTTGTGAAATTGCGCGCCGTCCTTGGTGTGGGTATACTCTGAACTTCTTCATCGTGGTGCAATCCCCCGCCGTCGTAAGCAGATAGGTACTCCGAAATCATGATAAACCTTCTCCCGTCAAAGTGACGCGTGCTACGATAGTACTAGCACTTTTCGGCGTTTTTGTTTCTGAATGACGGGGCTCCTTAACCCAAAATCGTCGGAATGTCATTCTTGTTTTGCAAGGTGATTTGTTTGTATACGTAGGCCATAGGTTTGCTCGTCGGGTTGCACTTTCACATCTCCTCAAAACCATTGTTTGGGTGAGGCTTAAAGCTCCTCAAGTGAGGAGCCCGAGAAACAAAATGGTGCACCTCTATCGTAGCATGTGTCAAGTACCAGCACACAAATTCCTAGAAAAAATCCTACCAGCACACCTTTACTCGCGAAGATCGTTGGCCGACACAAGGCAATTCAGGTGTTCGCAGGGCTGATCATACCTGCCGACACTACCACCCCACTGCAAAGAAATCCGACATGTCTCTTACTACTGTTACTGCTGTTTTCTACCGTGATATGGAGAACGCCCCCCACTCGTTCAGTGACTGTGTTACATAACCAACGGTGTAATTCCCCCTTTAGGCTGCCTTGCGATGTATCCATTCGGTATCCGTTACCGGGTTTTCCAAACCAACTCAATGTAGGACTCGGCACCACCGGCACATACCGGTGCTTGCGCGAGCGAGAATCTCTTGGATGACACTGTTACTTTTGAACGGCGTGAAACGATGATCTGAGCCAGACTGGCTTTGAGCTGCAGCGCTGCTCTATGACGCTTATCACCGCCAGCATTGCAACAATCCTGTTGTGTTTTTCGGATAGTTATGCTGTATTTCGTATGTTGCCGTCTCATTCCGAATCAAGCAGTAAGTTTCCCAATGATCTGCCTTGCAAGCCATCTTGTCAAGCTGAACGCTACTTAGTTTAGGCGAGGTACGCGTGAATGCCTCACTTGTTGAAATATTAAGCAAACCGATGCTCAGAGGTAAGGGAAAGTTCCTCAGAACTCGCTCCACGCAGGTGTGCCCCATTCCCTCCTAACATATACCAATGTGGTGTGAAATACAGGGACCTCGTGGGGTAAATTTAGAAATACGAAGCGGATGAAAGCTATGGAGCTGCGAAAGTGTTCGCTCTAAATCTTATGTCAGCAATCAAGGCTGAAGGTCGCCGCGACATTGTAGACTGCGAACCAATTAGGCAATCAGTCACACTTTGCGATCGTGGGCTGGAGACGATGCACAATCCTTACGAATCCTTGCTGAGATGCACGGAAATCGCATTCGCACGATACGGTAGGGACAACACCCGCGTTTTCTGAGGCTCTCACTTGGGGTTATCTATGTTTCGCCCATAAACGAATTTGGAGAAACGTTGTACGTTTCATACGATGAACAATTCTAAGGTCTAGGCATGCGAAAAATACTACTGTAAAACACTAATGGGCTTCCAACGATACCGTGTAGTTCATCCGCTGAGGAGACCCGTCAATACCCGTCAGTCAGAAACTGTTTGGCCAAAACGTGCTACGTACCTCTGTCGCAGACCGCGCCTGCAGTAGCGCTGCCTTGCAGGCCAAAGCACACTATTAATAGTCTATCATGAAGAGCGCTGCGGCATCAAACAATAAATTCGCTGTTACCGGTAGGCACGTCGCAATGGCACCTACGTCGTCAATGTAAAGCTACGTATATGTGCAAGGGTGCCGACCGAGAACTCGTCATCCTTTGTATTATTACAATCTGCGCAACAACATAACCGGTGAAAATGTCTCGCCGATACCAGGTACGTCACAAGCTCCGACAACAATTTCCCTGCCCACCGGCTCTGGCATTGGCAGCTCCGCCCAAACCTGTCCATCGCGCCGGCAGCACTTCTTCTACTGGTTGAGCTAACAAATAATTGAAACGCAAAGCAAGCAACACCACTTAGGCACCCCACCCTTAGTCCCTACCTCTGCCCCAAACACCCTGTCCCGCACGCAACCTTTCACACTGCACGAATATCTTCGTTCAAGTCCCAGAACAGGTACACACACAACTAACATACGGCTTAATGCGTGGGTTTACTGTGCAGGCTACGGTAGGGCTAGCACGAGATTTGTCTGAGGCTCCTCACGTAAAGAGGGTTATACCTAACGCAGAACCTGTCGTTGATAAACAGTGAAAGCGCAACAGCACGCACAAATTATGGCCAACTCTGGAAAACATAAACAGCATGCCAACGAATTGCCAACAGCATGTCTACGGCATTCGGTAGTTCCTCAGTTGAGGAGCTTGATCTGACCGGAAACATTTGGTCAAGCAGTACTAACTCTATCGCAGCTCGCATCGTTTTACTTGGTGAATGCACAAAGTTTTTACCGAGAACTGCTTTCCCCAGACGCGTCGTGTGTGTTTAATCTCCACACACCGCGATGACAGGTCAAACGCACTGAATGCGTAGACTCCAGACCCCACTGGCAGCTAACGCCCGTATAGCCGTCTCCGTCAGCCATACCCGAACTCTGACTTCCGGAAGATGACCGGTCGAGGTGTGCGGACCACTCCAAGCGTGTACCTGATTCCGCACTGTGTAACACGCCCTCCATTGGCAACATCTGCCCGCATTGATCTCTCGGCCAACCATACCCGGACGCTAACATTCGGACGATTACGGTCGTGGTATGCAGACCACAACACGCGTTTTCCTTGATTCCGCACTGTGCAACACACGGGCAAGACAGTCTCATTAGACAATGTCACCCAGGAATATACAAACCTAGTAGGTATAATCGTGGATGATGATACTCGGTTTTTGTTGTGAGAGATAAATCATACCCACGTAGCTAACCGTCGGCGCTAGCCTAGAGGTGGCCGTATATCTCTAGCAGGTGTGATTAGACCTAACTGAGGCAGAGTGGGGGTTGGTGCTATTAACAGACACCTTCGATCGCTTTTGTTGTGCTAATATTAGAGATACACCATGACCACTGAGCTATGCAGTCAGCGGGCTTGGTGCTAGACATCTTCGATCGCTTAGGCCCGTATTGCACTTTTGTCAGAGACACACCAGAACCACTGATCTATGACGCCATTGCTGACTGCATAGCTCAGTGGTTATGGTGCACCTCCAACATGGCGTACGCTCGGAACCTATCGTCAAAAGAAGCTCTGTTGGTAACGTTCAGCTTGCTGCCGTTGACGCCAGTGCGGCCGGTCTAGAAATGACATTGTGCGTATCATCGCAACCGTCTCGAAGGTGTTGCCGATGAACTTGGCGCCGCCGGCCTCAGCAATCCTGATGCTCCCGACAGCCTCGAGGACGCTGAGCCTTCAAACGCCCTGACTCAGCCCCACCGGGCGCGTTGAATTCACAGTAAGGATATGTGTTGAAGCTTGGAAGGGTAGATATACTTGTCAACAAAGGTTAACGCGGTCAAGAAGTCAAGGTAAGTTACGTTGGCGGATCGACCAATTGGGTTTGCGCGAGCACCGCACTAGCAATCTGCATGGATGAGTGCAAGGACTGGCAGGGCCATCTCACAAACGACCCTTCCTGGTAGGCAAGGGAACAGATGGGTGGGTAAGCGGGACAGCATTTGAACGCGGAAGACCCGCCTGGTGAAATTCTTGGAGATAATGTTGCCGCCGCACCCCACCGAGGATCAACCACCGCACTTGTTGGTCTCGTGGGCCTTATTGGGCACGCCGGTATTGCTTTATTGATTGGTTGACAAACCAGCGTTGCCGTTCCGTCTGGCTCTGATAGAATAATACCAGATAAAGTGAAACACCTTTACCCTTGCCATGGCCAGAATATGCATGGCTTCCGACGACGCTGGGTTGTGGCTCGGGTGCGGGGATTTTCGTCCCAAGGTTGTCAAACGCACATATATCGTTGTCGTGCTTTACGCATTACTCCGAAGGAGCAACAGCGTGGTATTTCCGGATGGAGTATACACGGGGTCATGTTCATGGTAGATAGGTGTGACAAAAAACAGTTGCGGTAAGCGGTGAGGAATATGGTCGTTGTGTTGTCTGCATGTAATGATCTATTTTATCCCAAAAGTCAAGAAACATGCTTCAGGTATGCGCATCAACAAACCACCGCCGGGGCAATCATATGCCAGATACGAATTGTGATGAATCAAATCCTTTAGAATACATTCAACTACATCGGACCAAGACCAGCGAGGGTTCGAGCCGCGCTCGACGGCGTGATGTTGTCGAACCTAACCATACGTGTTTAGCACCCGTCTGCCGCGTCTGCGTGCCTTGGTGTGTTTGCATCGACGAATGTTGTAAGAAGTAAATTAGGCATAACACCATCAGCCTCTTTCCGTTCTTCTCTTGGTCGTATCGCAGTTTCACTACCGCAAATGCTCTTTATTCTATTTTTTATCTCACTTCTGCTTTCCAGCTTCTGGACAAGCCGTGGTCACAGGTGTCGTCCTTTCTCCCCCCCGGTACGTGCCTTCATTTTTATC
>JAYJMJ010276460.1:0-12207 GCA_036873875.1 Laminaria ephemera
CCCGTAACACGCGCGATCGGAGTATCACACACAGCTTGCAAAGATGAGTTTCGACGAAATCCTAGATCTCGCAGCTGCTGTGTATTTTTAATTTTTTATAAAAAAAAGACACGCTACGATAGAGGTGCACCATTTTGTTTCTCGGGCTCCTCACTTGAGCTCCAAACCTCACCCAAAAGCCGATTTTGAGAAGAAAAAAAAGGAAGTGCAACCCGACGAACAAACCTATGGCCTAGGTATCCAAAAAGATCATATTTTGCAAAAAAAAAATATTGACATTCCGACGATTTTGGGTTAAGGAGCGCGCCCCGTCATTCAGAAAACAAAAATCCCCCCCGAAAAAGTGCTACCTCTATATCGTAGCACGCGTCGAGTTAAAAAAAAAGTTGAAAAAAATGACTTGAGTACAGTATTCAACCTCACGAAGCAGTTTTACATACAAGTATACCGCTGGGGTAGGGGGTGACAAGTGCTACAATGATAATAATAGAGATGACACTTTTTTTGTCTTTTTTTGTTTTCTGAATGGTGGGGCGCGCTCCTTAACCCAAAATCGTCGGAATTTCAAATATTTTAACTGCAATACTTCGAAGTACATTTCTTTGTAGGTATACCTAGGCTGTTATGGGATTGTTCATCGGGCAGAACTTTTTATTTCCCCCCCCCAAATCAGTTTTTTTGGGAGAGGTATAGAACTCCTCCAAAAGTAAGGAGCCTCAGAAAAAAAAATGGTGCACCTCCACCCTAAATGTAAAAAAAAAAGTACACGAAAGGAGATGTGCGACACGTGTGCGGCAGCATGATACTCTTGGCTTCTGCACCTTCTTCCTAAAAACTTGATCAGATGGCAATCGTCATTTTCGTGGTCGCTATACATGGGTTACGAAGTAACAGTACCTGGTATTACGTAAGAAGACAAAAAGACCGGAAGACCATAAGCAACCATGACTACTACTGTAGTGGTCACGACAATGCCTTCGACCACGCTCCACGTCTGTCCTATTGCGCCTATGCTCTACAAGGAGTCGCGGGCGCGATTCGAGAAGTCCTCTGAGAGCAGCCTACGAACGGCAGTACAGCATCATTATACTCCGTGTTGTTCGTGTTACAACACGCCAAAATTCCCCAGCCGCGCGTCTGTCTCGAGGTAATCAATCGAGGCAATCAAGGTGCAGTCCCCACCGCTGTGGTGGTCGTTCTACCTAACCCGCATACCAAAAGTATACGCTACATAACCCGTAAAGAACTGCAAACAAATATTCCACACTAGTTCCAAGTGGTCCGTCCCCAAAAACATGAGTGCAGTTCTCAAGGTGGGGGGGGCAATGTGGGCGGGGGAGGGTTGCTTGCGATTGGCGCATACAACAAGCAAGGGAGTGGAGAAGAATCAACCCCACCCCGTGATATGACTACACTCACGCCAAAAAAACGACATTCACCTTTCTTTGCCGAAGCAACATAGGTGTCCCAACGACAGGGAGGGTTGTCAAGCGAGGGTTGCTTGCGATTGGCGCATACAACAAGCAAGGTAGTGGAGAAGAATCAACCCCACCCTGTGATATGACTACTCACGCCAAAAAAACGACATTCACTTTTCTTTGCCGAAGCAACGCAGGTGTCCCAACGATAGGGAGGGTTTTTAAGCGAGGGTTGCTTGCGATTGGCGCATACAACGAGCAAGGGAGTGGAGAAGAATCAACCCCACCCTGTGACATGACTACTCACGCCAAAAAACGACATTCACTTTTCTTTGCCGAAGCAACGTAGGTGTCCCAACGATAGGGAGGGTTTTTAAGCGCTAGTCAGCGCGCCGTCGCAACGCACAAAAACACGCGACCACGCGTGATGAGAGAAACTTGTACCAGAAATGCATCAAGCCAGACAGCGTGTTACTACTACGTAGTATACTAGGGTGTATATCAAACAGCAATAAACAGACGATTAGCCTTTTGTGGCATACAGTCACTACGTAGTGATGCATCAAATGCAGCAGACGGAAGACATACGCCAAACGCTACGGCGCCCAAACGAAATACGCCTCATTCATAGAAACCCGTTAAGCCAGACGACGTGCTATGTACTACGACTATATGCACGTGGAGCCTAGCACCAGGGTGTATTACAGCAAAAAAACAGGCCTGTAACACAGCCAGCAACACTAGCGATATACAAAATGCAAGCACAGAGGGCCGACGTGAAACGCGTCTGGATCAAGACAACAAACCGAAACAAAACAAAAAACAAAAAAAAACATGAAAAACACCTCGCACCACCACCGACCTATACTACCATACCATAAAACAAAACACGTGGTCATCAAAACGCTTGGCAGCAACTAACCGGCTCTGTATCTCTCTCGAAACCGGCCTCTACATATAACGCCAACAACAGTATAGTAGTGGTCTCCCAATAGTGCCGGTATCTGCCAGTCGGAAATACCGGCACTATAGCGGAAACCGGCACTACTCTCCATACTGCCAGTACTGGTTGTTCCCATCTGTGCCAATAATCTCATAGGCACTATAGCGGGCAACCGGCGCTATAGAGGGACCACTACTGTAGTCGAATGACGTAAAGGGTTTTTCCAACAACCCGTAGATTTCCTACCATGCTGTTGGTCGTTTTTTTTAAACCAAAGCCAGGAACCAATCAAAGCAAGAGGGAAGGCACGCACGCGCGAAACTCGTTACCCTACTTGAGAGTCGCCCAATGCCCCCCCCCCCGTCGCGATTGGTGCCAGCAATGCCTGCTCGGTCGGTGAAAACCCGACGTGCTCCGTCCTGGCATGGTAAGAACGCGAGAGTCTATGGTCTTACAGCCTACGGCCATGCATGACGATGATTACCCCCCCACCACCCTGTCCCAGGAACGGTGCTCCGTCTCGAAAGGGAGGCGTGGTCAATGGTCAAATGACCAAGGCAAGCAACAAATGAGTACCCCCTCCCCCCCGCCCCCCTGCCCCCCCGTTCAACTACCGTGCACAAGGTTTGCGCAAGGTCAAGAGTGAGCTGGTCAGCGCAAGACGGCGGCTCCCCACCCGTGTTTTTTCTCGCTTCAGCACCTTCAAGACAATTCCGAAGCCCCCAATAGCCCTCAGTCCTTGCACCACTGCAAAATGACCCCACCCTAATTCCAAGTACAGTGGGGGGCTCCCAATAGTGCCGTTTGAATAGTGCTACCGCCATATATAGTGCCGGTGTAATCGCTTGGCACGACTGGAACTCTATAGTAACCCTATTCCCAATAGTGCCGGTGCCCTGAATAGTGTGCCGGCATATTGGGCTAGCGCACATACCGGCACTATTTCTTACCGTTACAAAACGGGAAGAAACCTCTTTCTTACCACAGTGGGGGACTCCCAATAGTGCCGGTTGAATAGTGCCATTGCTCTCTATAGTGCCGGTGAAATCGCTTGGCACGACTGCAACTCTCTCTAGTAACTATGTTCCCAATAGTGCCGGTGCCCTGAATAGTGCCGGTATATTGAGCTGGCACATGCCGGCACTATTAGAAGCGCCCCCCCACTGCTGTAGTTTGTCTCCAACACTGTAAAGGGGTTAGAATAAAAGGCCAAAATCGCGGGTTCACAAACAAGCTCCTCACGTACGTACGAGCGCGCGTACACCAAATGCTGACACGCTCAAAACTACCACTCTGGACAAAAATATAGGAAACGGTGTGTTATCAATATGGATATCAAACGGACCTTACATTTCCGCCCAGAGTGGTATTGCCGGACTTGTACGACGAACCAACACCAAATCAAAACTTCACAGCTCACACGGACTATGCTGGGTTCGGCCCTTCGTAAGAGACCAACGACACAGCAGTCGTACCCATGGTGCTTCAGCCCTTCCCAAGTGACCAACGTTGCAGCAGTAGGCGTATTAATAGGCTGATATGCGGGGCTACAATACAGTAAGTGCAAACCATCGGCAAACAACAGCTCGATCACAACACCTTACGCTGGATCAGAATAGCTGCCAATCATCCGTAAACAACAGCTCGATCACTAGAATATACGCGGGACCAGAAAACATGCAAATCATCCGCAAACAGCTCGTTCACTAGACTATACGCGGGACTAGAAAAGATGCTAATCATCCGTAAACAATAGCTCGATCACTCATCTAGACTATCTGCGGGAAAAGAATAGGTGCAAACCACCCGCATACCACAACTCGATTACTAGACTAGACCGTTACTAGTCACTAGGAAGATCAAGTCACTAGACTATGAAATCGTCACTATTAATAGGAAGAATTGGTGGACAGCGCGGCAGCTTTAGACACGGCCCTTTCCCTTTCCTTGTCAGAATTTTTGTGCGCGTCGTGGGTGGTGGGCTTCTTGAAGTTCCTCATGTCCAGTTGACTTGAGAGGAGCGCGGGACGGAAAAACGATGGACATCGATCAGAGCTCGAATGAACAAGTGCGGTATTAGAGGGTGGGTTTGTCCGTACACGCAATAACGGCCTCCACAAACGGAGTAACGAACAAAACGTTGTTTATTGGTATAGACAATTAGGCATGTCTGTGTCGGGGACGGGTTAGAATGAGAGGGTGCGTGGTGGGTGGGCTTCTTGACTACCCCCATGTCGAGTTGACTGCCAGAAGCAGGGGAAGGAACAAAGGGATGGGCATCGATCAGAGCTCGAATGAACACGTGCGATGTTAAACTGTGTTGCCAGTTTTTTTGTTTTGCCAGTAGCCTCCGACAAAGTCGAAACATAAACTGACAAAACAAAAGCAAGCACCGTTCTCGGCGGGACACACGGAATGCCAGAGCGTCTTGCTTACACACGAAGACATCAAGGGACCGCGGTTTGACACCTTGACTGACCGCCCCCTACACTCTAAATCTAGTATATTAAGGTCAAAAGAGGCCTTGACGCGCCCAAAAAGACCGGTCTATAGTGCCGGTTGAATAGTGCCACTGCTCTCTATAGTGCCGGTGAAATCGCTTGGCACAGCTGGAAGTAACTATATATGATATAGTAACCCTATTGCCAATAGTGCTGGTTCCCTGAATAGTGCCGGTATATTGGGCCTTTGGGCAGGCACGTACCGGCACTATTGGGAGCCCCCCACTGTAATAGCATCTTTGCTTACAGCTGTTACCATCCATCCCTCTAAGCGAGTGCATCTAATATTATAATACAAGGTTCCCCTTCGGAATGTGCATCAAATATGCGACGCCCCAACGCACGTCACCACACCTGAAATAATCGATGGTCTTCTTTAAGCCCTCTTCGAGCTCAACGGAAGGCTGCCAGCCGAGAGTCTCCTTGGCGAAGGAAATGTCGGGCCTGCGCTGCTTAGGGTCGTCCTGAGATGAACACCACCATCGTCCCCAACATCACCAAGGGGAAAGAAAAGAGAAAAGGACAACAGATATATCACAAAAAAACTATTAGGACGCGTTTGATACTCTGTCATGAAATTTCACAGCTGCACACACACGTTTGGGGGACCCAACCACTTGGTATTATAGGTACACTTTTATAGTAGCCTTTACGGTGTTCCTCAACCCACAAATCGTACCAGATAAAGTACCAAATATATTTGGGTTTTTGAGGTGGTCCGCACTCTTTTTCTCAGTATTTTCAAAACGCGCGGCGAAGCCGCGCTCAGGTATGAGCCTTAGCCTGGGTTAGGATTGGGGTTAGGGTTAGGGTTAGGGTTGGGTTGGGTCGACGCCCTCTCGCGATTTGTAAAATAAAAAACCCAAAACATGAAAACCAGCCTAAAAAACTCTGTATAAAGTGAAATATATTTGGTGCTTTATCTGGTATGATTTGTGGGTCAAAGACCGGTAAAGGCGCCTCCACTTTTATGGCAGTGGTGGAGGGGTTAGAACCCGTTTGGGACTTGAGATGGGATAACTGTCGGCGTCCCCGATGGTCTAGTGGGTTAACCTCGTAACCACTAAGGTCGAATTCGCAGGTTCGAGCCCCCCCGAGTGCATACTCGTATTCGTAGGGACTTTTTCTTGTGCTAAAAATTGACTTGCGGAAAGCGCGAAAGCGTGAGTTAGCAAAAATTCGATAAAAATCGACGAGCGTTGGGAATGCTTAACCCTCTCTCTGTGCCATAAAAACGAAGGCACGTACCGGGGGGGAGAGGGGACGACACCTGTGACCACGGCTTGTCCAGAAGCTGGAAAGGAAAAGTGAGATTTAAAAAAAAAAAAAAGTGACGAAAAATATGGCGATTACACAACCGACCACACCAAGCAGGCTGCGCGGCTGGGTTAGGGGATCACAACCGGGTAAGGCTATGAATCGGAGCGAAACTCCGATTGAGGTTTAGTCAGTTTTGGCGAAAACCCGATTATCCGAATGTGCCCAGTATTAAAAAAAATCGGTTCGCTTGAATTTAGAGTGAAATCGAACGAGCAAAAGCAGCTATTATACAACATGCGCAACTAACACGGCTAACCTGAGGAAGCGGCTTGTAGATGATCTTGCTGGAGGAATTGGTGAGCCTGATCGTCATCTCCGCGAGCTGCTTGATCGTGAATTCGGTCGGGTTTCCGATGTTCATCGGCCCGATCTGCACATGCATCATAGCAGCGACGGGGACAGGTAGAGGCTTACTAATCGGTAAACACAATATCGTTCCGCTGGGCAAACCGCACGGCTATAATATGTGCCATGATTCAATCGAAAAACGAAAAAAAAGCGGGATCTGTGGCGCTACGAAGCCGGTCTTCACGCCTTGGCGGATAGCAGCCGCCGTACGATATATCTCACTTTCTTATTTTAATGATTATTTTAACACAATCAAAAATATACCTTGGGGGATCCGGGGAATGCAATAACTAAGTAGATATTTTTATAGAAGAGTGTTTTCAAAGGCGAACGAAACATCCAAGTTTGCTTTCACCTCAGCCTCGTTATTCATGAACCTGACGAGACCCTCGATGAGGTCACAAACTTTTGGAAGAGAGCATTTTCAAGGATATGCCCGCATTCGAGTTAGTTTTTGTCAGAAACGTTTGGAAAGGGGTATTTTCAAGGATATGCCCGCATTCAATTAGTTTCTACCTCAGTCTTGTTGTTCATCTCGTACTCAATTTAGTTTTTACCTCAGCCTCGTTGTTCATGTCAAATTCAATTCAGTTTGTATCTTAGCCTCATCGTTCATCTCGTAATCAAGTTTGTTTTCACCTCGGTCTCGTTGTTCATGAGCCTGACGAGGCCCTCGATGAGGTCGTCCACAAAGCAGAAAGAGCGCGTCTGGCTACCGTCGCCGTAGATGGTGATATCTTCGCCGCTCAAGGCCTGCATAATGAAGTTGCTCACCACGCGACCGTCTGCGACGACGTATGGAGAGCAAAAACATAAATTTCGAGCGAATGCGAAGTTTTATGTTACATGACGCCAAAAAACAGGATCCCTTTCAAAATCGCTGGCGCCGAAATTATACGTCCGCCTCCACCGACCGAAAAGAGCGCACACCAGTTGGCAACAGTTATATATACCCTGCTGCGCGAGTCCCTAGAGACATCTATACTACCAGGTATCATTCAGCACTGCATTGAGGCATTTCGACCCTCACCGTAGGGGTGCATCCCGGGTCCGAAGGTGTTGAAGATCCGAGCGACGCGGACGGCGATGTTGTGCTGCCTGTGGAAATCGAAGCACAGTGTCTCCGCCACCCGTTTCCCCTCGTCGTAGCAAGCTCGGACGCCTGTCATCACCGACCCGGCCGATTCAAGGGACAAAACAAATGCTATCCAGATCAACACGCATGCTACCAAATACAACATGACTGGGGCTTCGAGGGCAATGATCATCATGTCGAAACAAAGGACGATGTGTGTGTTTGCGAACCACCAACTTTGGTTGGGTAGGAGTTGGGTCGGAAACATACAATTATAGTATTGAAACCGTCGAAACCACAATCCAAGGCCAACCCAACCCAACCCAACCCAACCCACGAAAAATTCAGCGAAAAGTTAGGTTAGTTTTTTTTTTTTTTTTCCTACCATTTTGTTAATTTCTCACCTATTTTTTTTCGTGGGTTGGTTGGCCTTGGGCCATGAAATTCGTCGGTTTCAATACCATTTTTAGATTTTTTCCAACCCGATAGAGTTTGGAAATCGCAAACGCCCTATTGGCCATACGAACAAGCGGCGGGAGCTGCCGGAATAGCGGATGATGCGCCCGAAACGCACAGTGAGGAGCGGCAAGACACGCGGGCAGAATGGCTATCCTACAGAAATATTACAGAGGAGCATAGTAATCTAGTAATGAGGAGTAATCTAGTAATGAGGACCAAATATGGTTAGTAAAAAAAGTGGAATATATAGATTTTTGTGTATATCGTGGGTCCTCATTACTATGGTCCTCCGCAATAGTTTCCTACCAGGTACCAGGTATGTCTTTAAACCCCTTGGTTTAGCTGTTCGTTTTTTTTGCGAATATGATAGGCCATATACTTTTTACTAACAGTAGTGATGGGTTCGTAGTGGTGGATTATTATTACAGTAGTTGCTCATATAGTACCCGTTACCCGTACGTAGTGCTGCACGGTCTTCCTAGACGCTTGACCAGATCGCAAGCGTCGCGTTTTTGATCGGTATACATTAAAAAAAAAAGGGACGAGTGCTATGACAGAGGTACGCACTTTTCGGCGTTTTTTTTTTGTTTCTGAATGACGGGGGCTCCTTAACCCAAAATCGTCGGAATGCCATTCTTGTTTTGCACTTAAGCTTTTTTTTCTATGTTATACCTAGGCCATAGGTTTGTTCATCGGGTTGAATTTTCAGTTTACTCAAAAATCAATTTTTGGGGTGAGGCATCGAGCTCCTCAAGTGAGGAGCCTCAGATGGGCCATATTTTGGAACTAAATATGAGACCACCGGGTTACCATGCAGTACATGCCATATATTATGCCATATATTATACGTAGTAGTTGGCGAGAGTCCGATCATAGCTATGCAGTACGCGACAAATGTTTCTGGTAACAATTTTATAGTTAAGAAATTGAGATTTTGCGAAATTTAAGAAATTACGGCTAAGCAGTTGTGCTGAATTCGAGGAAAAAATAAGAATTAGAAATCGGGAAGTGCAAGGGGGTCGGCAGATAAGAATTTTCCAGTGTGAACTGCAGCCCAGAAGAATAAGAAACTGCCCAGACACCCCCCGAGGCCGCATCAGGCTTCCAACCAAAAGCCGCCTTCTCTCCAAAATCGACCTCACAACTGACGTTTTTTCAAACAAATTTAATGTTTCAAGATTTTGGATTTTTTTCGCAAAAAAAAAATGCCGTCTCCTCTTCAAGCACGCATACGCCAGCAGCAGGAGCAGCCAGGAGCAGAAGCCAGTAGCAGCAGCTAGCAGCAGCAGATAGCAGTATCCAGCACCAGAAGCTAGCGACAGCCAGAAGCAGGCAGCAGCAGCAGCAGTAGCACCACCGGCAGCACCAGCAGGCAGCAGAAGACAGCAAAGCCAGCAGCAGCTAGCAGACGCAGCTGCAGCAAAGCCCAATTTGATTTTGGTAAAACGTCATACAATATTTTGATAAAACTATTGGTTGCACCACAGCGCAAGGACACCGGAAGCCATGATCGACCGTCCTCAACACGGTCTTTCGTTCGTCTGGTGAAGTCAAGGAACGTTAGAGAGTGTGTGTTCGAGCATGGGGATCGAGAGATGTCGGCAGGAAAGGGAAGATGCTGCCATGTGTGGCATGGCTAAATTAATTGCTCTCGTGACAACCCGCAGGAAATATCCGTGATTTATATTCGATATGATGGCGATGTTGTGGTGTTCGGAGTCTCGGGACAACAATTAGTTGCTATCATGACAACACGCAGGAAATATGCATGATGAGGATCAAAGATATGGACCTGCGAGTGGTAGTGTTTGGAGGCTCGGGACAAAACCACAGGAATAGTGTAGGACAATTATTCGAACTGGTGATGATTTTGTGACAATGTTGTATAGTACCAGGTAGTCGTCAGGTACGTGCAGTTGTAGTGTGGAGTCTCGGGATGAATCATATGGACGTAACGAGAAGGTTGTGCGTCACCATGAGACAGCCCAGCAGGCCCGAAGATAAAATATATGGAGTTGCGAGTCAAGAAGGCCCGAGCACCAGCAGGCCCGAGGGGAGAGGATGACATCGCAGGAAGGCAGCATCGACCGTCCCCGCCACGGGCTTTCGTTCGTCCGCACAAGGGCCATGGCAGACGACGACGATAAATCCAACCATACTCCATTGGCGGTGTTGCTTGCGGTGCCCTAGGTCGATGTCCAGCCAGGTGCGATGCAGGTGCGATTTAACACACTAAATTCAAGGAAAAAAGCCAACGGAAGATCCGTCCTCAGGTTTTATCGACTTGACCTGTTATAGAATAGCATACTAGGGCTGTGAATCGGAGCGAAAATACGACTGAATAAATCGACTTCGGCGAAGCCGATTACTCAGAATGATGAGAAATAAAATCGGCTCACTCGAATTTCGAATGACTTCGAAAGAGCCCAGCAAGCCGGGAGAGCGAAGCGAGCCCCAATTCCCCTCCCCCGGCTGATGAGGGGGCCAGTATAGCCCTTTGGGAAATCAGAGAAAAGAAATGTCGAGAACTGCAATAACAAGTACAGTATCGGCCACACAAAGCAGCCCCGGCTGCTCGGGTAGGTGACGCGTCCGACGTGCCACGTGCGGAGCTGTACGACACGCGCGCGGCATGGGTATGGTAACACTTGCATACACAGTGTGAGCATACCTCCTCCTATCAATAAACGCTTGGTAAACTCGCCTCTCGTCTTTTTTTTGGTCGCTTTACTATGATCAAGTCAAAAAACGGGTTAAGGCGTTAGCTTAATCCCTTTACTTAGAACCGTTGTATAAAAAAATCTTTCAAATACGTTAGCTGTGAGTTGGAATTAATCAGGAATAAGTTTTGCAGTTCCAAAAGGGTTGAGGTTGACTCTTACCGTGGCAGTTAACATTCCCCCAGTAGGACTCCGTCTGCGGGCTCTCCTGGGCATCCCCATACACCTTCAAGCAAGGAACGAGACAACGTCAATAAAGGTAAGGGCGACCACCAGAGGGGATACGCGGTAAGCATACAGCGGGAGCTCCGCTGAGCTACAGGACCATCGAGCGGTCAGACAAAGGGGCACCACCCTACAAAAATAAACTGCATTACGACCATTGGGGTGTTTGCGATGTACCAGCTTTGGTTGGGTAGGAGTTGGGTAGGAAATTATATAATAATAGTATTGAAACCGTCGAAAGTCACAACCCAAGGCCTACCCAACCCACGAAAAATTAGCGACAAATTAGGTTGGAAATACGTTTTCCTACCATTTTTTTATTTTCCAACCTATTTTTCTCGTGGGTTGGCTGGCCTTGGGTTATGACGGTCGTCGGTTTCAATAATATTATTACATGTTTTCCAACCCGAACAGAATTTGTAAATCGCAAACTAGTACCAGGTATAAAATATGAACTTTTTGGGACTCAGACTTAGCCACCAAAAATGCGATACAACGTGTGATAATATTAAACCTCCCATGAGGGGCGTGCAACAGTACAACTATCCCTTACCCCAGAAGCCCACAATAACACCCGTGACGCGTAGGAACTGTCAAACCTTCATGGAGGGACAGACAAGACAGGCAAGCAGACAGACAAAAAGAAAGACAAGCAGACAGACAGACAAGACAGACAGACAGACAGACAGACAGACAGACAAGACAGACAGACAGACACCTTCCTCCCTCCCTCCTTACCTCGCTCGTGGACGCTTGGAGGATGCGCGCGTTGACCCTTTTGGCAAGGCCGAGCATGTTCATCGCACCAAAGAAAGACACCTGGTATACCCGCAGAAAAAGGTCAAGAGCTGTGATGAAGCGTTGAGGTAATTTTGCACGATGTTATCGTATTATAAACCTTATCGGTAAATAAATACCAAGCATATATATAACGTGTTGTATCCTTTATTCAACGTTGACTGCATTGCAGCAGGGACACCTCGCCACCACGTATTCCTCTATCCCCATCTTGAGTCTGCCTATTCCCACGACTCTGAGGGGGGTATGATTCGAAGCGAGTCCGCTGGCCGCTTCCGAAGACAGGCCGTAGCTCCTACCCCCTGCAGACTGCTGTAGCAGTCCTTGGCGAAAGCTCTAGTGCCCCCCCACTCTATGGTGATACGACTACGGCCATGCATGAAAATGAAATGAGTACCCC
>JAYJMJ010276470.1:0-12207 GCA_036873875.1 Laminaria ephemera
AACGCAAAGAAAATGGCCTTTACGAAACCAGGCTCGCGGGCAAAGGCTCCGCCAATTCTGAACGACGAAGTTGCGATCGGCTTGGCGCCATCGGGAGAGACATTGGATTTGCCGCTTCCTAGTGACGACGCTCCTTCGTTTGTTCTCCTTCCTCCACGTATGGGACGTAAATCCGAATCACACCAAGTGACGGCGGACCTTGCGGTCGATCGGTTTGGTGAAGAGTTAGAAAAACTTTCGGCTCAGATTGTCGACAGGAATAACTTGAAGTCAATTTTTGATGAACGCAGCCGCAATAAGACATTTGAACCGATTACAAGCTTCGACGCATTCGTAAGATTGCAAGTAAGCAACGACGAACTAGAACCTCGGGCGAAAGTTTCGGTGATTGGTCTGTCGACAGGTTCTGCTTTGGCGTCGGGCGAGTTTCAATGGCCGATTCAAGAGTCGGATTTGAAACGAATCCAATCGATGTTCAAAAAATCGCTTTCAAAGATTCGTAAGCCGGATAAAAAACGTATTCGGGTCAGAGTGATGTCAGCGCAAGAACCGGCGGTGTTGCGAATGAGACCGCTTGCGGAAAAGCTGAACAGTTCGATTGACCGCGCGTTAAGGAAAGACAAAAAGCTGTTGGTCGTGGATCACATTGAAGCCGGTTCGGCAGCCGAAGAAGCCTTGTTCTTGATGGCGGGGCTGGCACGGCGCCCAGGTGGTCGCGTATTCGCGCCGGCTTCTGATGCAACGATTGTGTTCGAGTTTAACGAGTTGGATTCTTCTGGAAAGTCGTTTGAGAAAACAACGGTCGCAGTTTGGGCGACGTTGCGGATCCCCGGGCAAGCGGATCGGTCGGAGACTTTTTCAAACGTGGTCGGCCAGTTTGAGTCGCAGTTGATTCCTTTGGTTGCCCAACAAGTCGTCGAGGGGCTCTACGCGGTCGCTCCGGGCGGTGGTCAATCCGCGAGTTTGGAGATGTCGGCCCGAAAGGAGCAAGCAGTCAATGAGTTGGCTGCGATCAAACGCATCAATCCCAAGCTCTCTAAACTTGAGATAGCTCGTGAAAAGCGGCGTCTGGCCCAAGCCGCTTTGAAGCTCGATCCGACCAACGCCGATGCTGCGCTGCTATTGATGCTTGGCAATTCAGCCGTCATTTCGGCATCTCCAGGATTGGATAAGTTGACGCGTGATCGACTTTCAAAAGAAGGGTTGGAGCTCGTTGTTGGGAATTACAAAAAGCATATTTTCAACCCTGAAAAGTTTGCTGAGATTCGATCCGCTACCTACTCGTATTTACGAGGGCTTCCAGCTACTGACAGCCCGGCACTTAGGCGAAGGTATTGCTATGCGATTCTCGAAGTGGCTGCCTTAGATCTGAAACGCCCATTGCTAAAAATTAGTGGAGCTTCCGGCAAGATGATTAAGCGGGCAATCGAAGGGCTTCAAGAGGAGCGTGAATCCCCCGACGAGTTGGCCAAGAGGATGGTTGGTTTTGTTGATCAGGTCGTGGAATTGCAGAAGCAACTTGATGGGCTACTGGCAGTTCCGCAGGACACTAGTAACTATATGCAACGGCAGAATATTGCCGAAGGTTGGCGATTGATGGGCAACTTGCGAGAAGAGGTAATGTTTGTGTGTTGCCAGCTCAAATTAGTTGACCAATACGACAGGTTGTTACCCGGTGTAAAAGCAGATTGGGAGTACAGGGCTCCAGTACCATGGCAAGTCAAAAGTCGGCTGAAAGATATGGAATCGTTAGGTGACACCAAGCGTCTGGCGGCTTTTGATTCCTGGGCAAAATCGAAAAAGTTTGGTGAAAAGAGAAAGGAGGCAAGGGAAAAGAATCCGATCCAGTTTATTCCGATGCGATGGCCCAAGCTCAATGTGTACGCAGGTTCGAAAACTGAATTGGTTCAGACAGAATCGTTCGAAGTCGAAGCATCCGGCGGCAACTCAGTTTTCCCGCTTTGTAAAACCAAAAACCGACTTTACTTTATTTCGACCGACGCCAAACGGATCGGCTGGAACTCAATCACCATAGGTTTGGTTGATGGGAACTCGCTCAATTCAAATCAACGACTAGGCTATTATTCTCTCAAAGACGGTAATCCAACGGGCCCAGTCAAATACATACCGCTTCCTCCTGAAGTAATAGGACAGGCTATTTTGGGATGCGCGGCCAATTCGAAGACGCTCGTGATTGGCACGCAAGGCAACTACAAATCATTGGTCAGTGGCTTGTATGTCCTCGATTTGAAGAAAGAAGAATGGGAATTCATTGGTGTCGAGAAAGGGCTGCCTTCCCAGTGGATTACCAGCATGAAACTGATTTCCAATGATAGGGTCCTATGTACTGGAAGCATGCGTCACGAGACTCGGCCGGGCGACAAGAAGTACACAATTCCACGTGACACCGTATTCACTTTCGATTTGAAACGTAAAACTGTTAATCAGTATCGCATCAAGGGTCGGATGGCCCCTCCTCGCAGGCTCACTTGTGTGACTGAACAAAACGGAGTCGTCTACGCGCACGGAGTTTACGCGCTGTGGCCTGATCTGCTTTCGGGCCACGCCGAGCGAGTCGTCCCATTTCCATTAAGTGGCAAGGCGATTAACGACAGAGTCTACGCGAACTCAAGCGACGCGTGCTTTTTCCACAATCATATCTATTTCTCCAACAGTTCAGGACTCCATCAGATGCGTCTTGATGGCGCGGTCATTCGCTCGTGGAAACGAGAGTCGAAGAGAGATCCAAGTCCACTAAACCATCGGTTTTTTGAGCCTTCGCTCGTCGCACTACCGGAGTGTCCGTCACCAGAATCATGGTGCGTGCTACCCGTTGGCGACTTGCTGCTTTCGTTTAGTCCTGATGGTACGCAAGTGACAGGCTATGACTCGAATAAATCTTTGTGGTACGGACCGGTTGAAATTCCGCGATCGGTTTATGCAATCGGAGATGGCAAAACTTGCTGGCTGGGTGGAAAATCGATACACCGCATGCGAGTTTCGGATTTAATGTCGGCCGCGAAGAAAAGCGGACGCGTCCTTACTGAACAAGAGTATTTGGAAAGACAGAGGAGGTTGGCCGCGAAATTGCCGCTGGTCAAACAAGCCAAAGTTGCATTTGCCCAACGTCGTTTTTCTGACTCAAAGCGACTTCTCGACCAGGCCATCGCCGAGACGCCAAAGGATCCTTACGCTTACCTGATGATGGGAGTCCTGCTGGATACTTGGGGCATGAATCGGATTGACGAAGCGAGTGCTGCTTATCTAAAAGTTGAAGAGCTGGAAGTGATTGTGGAGACGAAATATTCGGCTGCCACGCTGAACATGAAAATGTTAGAACGAAGCGGGCAAACCAAAGAGGCTTCTTTGGCCGCGCAGAAAATCTTGGAAACCTATTCACCGATTGGCAACTTAGCTCGGCAAAGGATCCACAACATTGCGACGAGAAAGCAGAATTGAATGGACGAAAACAATAAGTATGATGCGATTGTCATTGGTGGCGGGCATAACGGATTGGTCAACGCGGCTTATCTCGCCAAGTCTGGACTTCGCACATTGGTTCTTGAACGACGACCGATGGTGGGCGGTGCAGCAATCACCGAAGAATTGATTCCCGGCTATCAGTTTACCACCTTTTCGTACGCGATCAGTTTGATGCGGCCGGACATTGTTGAAGACCTCGACTTGGTGAAGCATGGCCTGTTTGTGTTGCCAATGCCGAACACGTTTCAGCCAGGATTCAATGGTGAGTATTTATTGCTGGGTCCGGACAAGCATGAAAACTATCACCGGATCGCCAAGTATTCGGCTTCCGATGCGGAGGCTTATCTGGATCTCAGTCACGTGATCGACCGAGTCTGTTTTGCGCTCAAGCCCTTGATGGATTCGATCCCGCCCAACAGCCTGAGTGAAGATCCGGCTGAGATTAGAAAGATGGTTGAGGTGAAAGCGTATCTTGAAAACCTTGATGCTGATGTCAAAACGATGATCGACAGGTTTTGGAATGGAACTGCAGCTGACATTCTCAACGAATACTTTGAGACCGACTTGATCAAATCTCTGATCGCTTCAAGTGCAATCATTGGAAGTAAGGTGAGTCCCAGTTCGTCAGATTCTGGAATCGTGTGGTTGTTTCACAAGATGGGAGAGTACGACGGGGTGTTTGGCGATTGGGGTTTTCACAAAAATGGAAACGGAGGCTTTACGCAGACACTGAAGAAAGCGGTCGAGTCGTTTGGTGGAACGATTCGTACTCAGACTGGCGTGAAAAAAGTCCTTTACAACGATGGCGTGGCCAGCGGCGTGGTCACTGAGTCCGGTGTGGAGATTTTGGCCGATGTCATCGTCAGTGCGCTTGATCCACGGCAAACGTTTATGGAGTTGGTCGAGCCTGATGACATGCCGAGTACGCTGACTGATGCGATTACTCAGTACAAATTTCAAGGAACGGCAGCGAAAGTGAATTTCGCGCTCGATTCAGTTCCCACGTTTCCCGGATTGGAGGGACGTGCGGATGTGTTTACCGGATTCACCAACGTTGGCCCATCGCTTGAGTATTTAGAAGAAGCATTTGCTGATGTTCAGGCCGGTCGGTTTAGTAGCCGACCGTTTCTCGATTGCTGCGTGCAGTCCACTACTGATCCTGACATGAGTCCGCCGGGCAAGCACGTGATGTCGTGCTTTGTGATGTACGCGCCGTACAAATTGGCCGAAAGCGATTGGGATACTGAGCGTGAGAATCTTGGAGATGCTGTCCAGGCAACACTTGAAGAGTTCTTTCCTGGATTCAACGCTCTCGTATTGCACCGAGAGGTTGTGACGCCGCTTGATATTGAGCGGACGGTTGGTTTGAGTGAGGGAAATATTTTTGGCGGTGAGATGTTCTCGACGCAAATGTTTCTCAATCGTCCCGCTGCCGGCTGGAATCAGTATCGGACGCCGATTGAAGGCTACTATCAATGCGGTGCAGGAACGCATCCAGGTGGCTGCGTGATTGGTGCGCCGGGGAAGTTAGCTGCTCAGCAGATTTTGAATGATGCTGCTGCGAAAGTTTGACTAGGGGATCAAGATGCGAGATCTGGAATTTGAGATTTGAGATTTGAGATTTGAGATTTGAGATTTGAGATTTGAGATTTTGAACCACGGATGGAGATCTTGAACCAAGGATGGTTAACGATGGACACAGATTTTCGCACGCATTGATCTGTGTATATCTGTGTCTATCTGTGGTTTCAAAACGCAGAGTCAAAATTCGAAATTTCAAAAAGTATCTCGTGCCTCATGTCGAAGCGGCCGGCTAAAACCAGACCAAGGTTCGACACATTCTAATGCGTTCACAGAACTTGCGGCTGCTACAGCGTAATCACTGTCGCATCGCAAAGATGATCGATTTCGATCGTAATCAAAGTCTCTAAGACTTCTTTGAACGCTGGACGACGCGAAGGATTCTTGGCCAGCATCTTTCTAACCAAGCGATAAAGCTTTGGCGGACAGAGTGGTTGGCGAATCATTAGGTCCACCGGAATCTCTCGCACGACCGCGTGCTTGATGTCAGAAACCGTCAAACCATCGAACGGAACGTGTTGCGACAATGCGTGGTATATCAACACTCCCAGTGAGTAGACATCACTGGCGATCGAGGCGCGGTAATCGTCTTTGAAACTTTCCGGAGCCGAATAGCGAGCGAGTTGGAGTTGGTCGTGTGGAAGCCACGCCCTCTCGCCAATACCATGCGACTGAGACCACCCTATGAGCTTAACCCGTCCCGTTCTACCCAGAAGAACATGAGACGGGTCTAGCCCAAGGTGTACACGACCACAAAGGTGCCCCGCGAAAATGGCTTCTGCGACTTGCCGAACGACCCATAGCATTCGATTGATTGGCATTTGCTGTGCGGTCGAAAGAAAGCGATCAAAGCTTCGACCGTAGACCCAAGGTTGCACAAGGAAGAAGCTGGGCTTGTCCAGCTCTGCATCCAACAAGCGAATCACGTTGTTGTGAAGAATCGTCTCTGTCGCAAAAGCTTCTCGTCCAAGCCGGTCGATAGCTCTCTGTTTCTTGGCATGCGGCAGACACGGATTGATCATTTTCAATACGTAGTCGTAATCAGCGTCTTCACCTAACGTTTTTGGTTTAGCGTGGAAAAGTTCAAACCAGCGTCCACCTGTAATCTGCTCACCGAGCTTCCAGCAAGAAACGACGGTTGGGTCGTTATCATCGAGCTTGTTAATTGAAAGTTGCATGGTGTCAGACGTTGGTGTGTGAGTCGACGTCGAAGTGCCGTCGTACGATTGTTTTCGGCAGCGACTGAAACCTCGTGAAGAGAATGAAACAATTTTCTGGTGGTGCCAAACCTGCATCTAACGCTGAACGTTCCGGTTGATACCTTTTTCTAGAAAAGTCTCAACCTTGCAGCGCGGACTCAAAATGGGCAACACGGGACGATCTTTTAAACAAAATTCACGCTTGAAACGGGGCTTTGCAAGCCAAGGGTCGCCATTAAAAACGGACTAGCCGAGCGATCCGAACCTCGCCCTTGTTGGCTTGATCGCAATAGTTGATATTCTGTGAAGTCTTCGATCCAAATTTTTGTTCACATTGGATCGCGATTGCTGTGTTAGAAATTGGCCTATCCGTTGCTGGTGATGGTCGAGCCGTCGACTAACCGCCAGAACTGATCCTCAATCCTTCGAAAAAAAAGTAAATCAATGAGTGCAGACGACAAAGTAAATTCTCTGGAGCTTCCCCCAGCACCGAAAGCTGTTGGTGTTTACAAACCGGCACTAACGATTGGCAACATGTGTTACACCTCGGGACACCTTCCAGTAAACACGGACGGAAGTCTGATTACAGGGACTGTCGGCAAGGACGTTGATCAGCAAGCCGGTTATGATGCTGCCCGCCAAGCGGGTTTGACAATGTTGGCGACGTTAAAGTCGCATCTTGGGGAACTCGACAAGATTAAACGCGTTGTCAAAATCTTTGGCATGGTCAGTTGTCCTCCAGAGTTCACTCAGCAGCCTGCCGTTATCAACGGTTGTAGCGAGCTGATGGCTGAAGTCTTTGGCGAAGATGCTGGAGTTGGCACTCGCAGCGCTGTCGGTGTCGCGGCTTTACCTCTCGGTGTACCTGTCGAGATCGAAGCCATTTTTGAATTGAAGGAATAGTCGAGGGACCTAATACGATGGCGATTGACATTTTTGAGCATCAATACGAAGTTCCTGATGGCGTTTCGGATCGACTGGCCGTCGCAATTCGCAAAATCGAATTCACGCGACGGTACACGATGAGTCTGCTGGAAGATCTAGCGGATGAGGACTGGTATTGGTCACCCGCAGATTATTGCACGCATATCGCTTGGCAAGTTGGCCATATCGCGATGTCGCACTATGGTCTCACGCTGTTTCGACAAAGAGGCCGTGGTGAGAACGATGCGAAGCTAATGTCGGGGAAGGTTCGCAAGCTCTTCATGAAAGGCACTGAGCCAAAGCGTGAACGAGAGGCTTATCCTGAGCCGCAAGAGATTTTGGAAGTGTTAGAGCGTATTCGCAAGCAAACACATGCCGAAATCGCGTCTTTCGACGGTGAGTTAGATCAGCCCATCGACGCGCCTCATGCGGCCTATGGAACTCGTTACGGTGCTTTATTGTTTGTCGCAGACCATGAAATGCTTCATGCCGGACAAATCGGAATGCTGAGACGACTGATGGGAAAGCCAGCGTTGAGGTAGGGGAGCAAAGAGTTCAGAGTTCAGAGTTCAGAGTTCAGGGTTCAGAGCTCAGAGCTCAGATCATGATTTCTAACCACCGATAACTCAGATTTGCTTGGACTCACCTTACTGGTGGTGAGCCGCAAGGCGCTAGCCGCGGGTTTTCAGCGCAACACTGGCGGCTAGAGCCTGCCGCTAACTAATGGTAAACGCGACTTGGCCAGCTGATCAAGAAAACAAAGAAACGCCTTGCCCAAATTTCTCGGGAGCCCGCTGATACTTCTCGGTAGCGTCTTCCATAATCGATAGCAAATCTTCGGCGCGGCGAGCATCGGCTGGATGCGTCGAGAAAAACTCAATCTGCTGTGCTTCACCTTTCAAGGCTCCAAACCGATTCCAAAAAGCTGGTGCTACAGATGGGTCGTAACCGGCTCGCGCCATCAAGTCCAAACCGATTTGATCGGCTTCGCTTTCCTGCTTGCGATTGTAAGGTAACGTGACACCGTATTTTGAACCAACACCGTAGGCTTGCATTAGCAACTGAGCTTTGTCAGGCGCGTAGGTTCCCGCCAATTTCTCAGCAAGTTTCTTGACGCCATCGGATGTCATCTTATGAGTCATTCGTTCGCCGCCATGGCGAGCCAGCGCGTGCGCGATTTCATGGGACATCACGACAGCCAACCCACCTTCGTTTTCGCAGATTGGGAGGATGCCTTCGTAGATTGCGACTTTGCCGCCTGGCAAGCAAAACGCATTTTGTGTTTCACTGGCAATCAATTTAAATTCCCAGTCGTAGTCCGAACGCCCCGCCACACTGGCGATCCGCTGGCCGACTTTATCGACAAGCCGAGCCATCGTTTGGTTTTGCGAAACGGCCTCAGTGGTGAGGGTTTCCTCAAAGGCTTGCGCGCCAAGCTGAATCTCTTGTCCTTCGGGGACAAGAATCAACTGCGGCCGGCCCGTGATGGGGGCTGATCGACATCCGCACAGGCCGTAGAGACAAGTGCCCAAAGTAAGAATGCCTGTATTCTTCAACAATTCACGTCGGCTAGGTTTCGTCATCGCTCAACCGTACTTAGGTAGGATGTGATGGGGTAAGTTTGTGTTCACAAAAGGTGGCCAACGGTAGCGAAAGACGCCGAACTTGTCATTGTTGATTCGTTTTTCCGATACCCAAGCTGCCGATTGCTAGCCGGAAAATGAATCACGATTCGAACAACAAAAATCGCCTCTTTCGTTGATTTTGACGAGCAAAAGAATGGCCGAATTGACTGCATTGCTCGGCGTTTAACATGAAAACGTTGTCAACTGTCGGGAAGCTTACTAAAACTGCCAACACGGGCGTTTTACTCGGTTTTGGCTAAAGAAGGCCTTTGGTACACTGTCACGACTTTTGGTGGTGGCAAGCTACACGAAAGAATCTGATAAAAAAGAATACGGCAATTCAAATCCGCAGAGATTGCGAACGAATAAACAAGCTGATTCGAACACAAGTTTGAACAGCGAGGCACAACAGAAGTTTTAAAGTGATTCCACTTTGGGCTTCATAGGCAATGTAGAAATCATGGATCAACTGGCGAGTGGACATAACGACCCGGAGAAGCTGCGCGATGAATTGCTGCAGATGTTCACTGGTTTCGAGTCGGCATTTCGCAAACAGTATCCAATCCTGTGGCGATCAACACTGCTCGCGCCGCTTGTTGTTTCACTGGTCCTACTCGCATTTTTCTGGCTGGCTTTCGGACCTGGTTATGCGTTCAAAGTAATCAACCACGCGTTCCTGACTTTCTTCGTTCTCGGCCGCTTCGTTGTGCTGGCGGGCATGGAAGGGGCGGCTGCCGAAAAGTTCTCGCTTTCAATGAGTCCTGGCGAGCTGTTTGGGCTCGTGACTTATCTAGACTTCATGACTGCCCTGTTTGTCACTTTTCATATGGGCATCCTTTTTCGCTTGCCGTGGCTGGGTCCAAAACTGGCGATGCTAGTGTGGGACGGAAAGTTCTTCATGGAATCTCAGCCGTGGGTAAAACGGATGGCATTCTTTGGCCTCGTTGGCTTTGTGATGTTTCCAACGTCAACGACAGGAAGTATTGGTGGCTCGATCTTTGGCAGACTGCTGGGGCTCAGTCGGTGGATGACAGTTACTGGCGTGTTGCTGGGAAGTCTACTTGGCAATGCTGTGATGTATGCGTTCTCCAAACAGATCAATAAGTACGTTGAAGACAATTGGACGATTCGGATCATCGGTGTTCTTGTGATCATTGTTGTCTGCGTCTTGTTTGAGATGCGTTATCGAGCCATTAAAAAGAAGTATCTCGAGACCTCGTCCGACAACGTTGCCCCTGCTGACGATTCGAAAGAAACCGACAGCTAGTTCTTGAATGTTCAGATTTGAAATCTCAAATCTTGAAGCTCGAATCTCAACTCCCAATTCACATTCTTGATCATGGCAAAGCTCGATTGGGAAAAGCATCAACGGCGGATTACACGATGCAAGCGATGTCCGCGACTTATCGAGCACTGCAAAAATATCGCGAAGGTCAAGCGTAAGGCTTATCTGGAATTCAATTATTGGGGCAAGCCTGTTCCTGATTTTGGTTCGCCACAGGCAGAACTATTGATCGTTGGACTCGCACCGGCGGCTCACGGGGCCAACCGCACAGGCCGGATGTTTACCGGCGATCGCAGTGGCGACTGGTTATTTCGAGCGATGCACAAAGCTGGTTTCGCCAACCAAGCGGAGGCAACCGACCGCGCTGACGGTCTTGAGCTGAACAACGCGGTAATCACCAATGTGTGTAACTGTGCACCACCAGACAACAAACCGCTTCGTGAAGAGATCGAAGCTTGCGAGCCTCACTTCGACGAGACGATTGAGTTGTGCCAACCCAAGGTCTTTTTGGCCCTTGGAAAACTTGGCTGGGACGCGACGTGGCGTTACGCCAAGAAACAAGAATGGACTGAACCAAAAATTCAACTGATCACCAAACCAAAAAACGATGCGAAGCAAAAGCCTAAGAAACGAACCGCACGCCCAAAGTTTGGTCATGGCGCTGAGTTTCAATTCAACAACGGCACTTGGCTCGTTGGAAGTTATCACCCCAGCCAACAAAACACATTCACGGGTCGCCTGACCGATAAGATGTTTAACGAAGTTTTTCGCCAAGTCAAAAAGCGAATGCGATCCTGAATAACATTTCCACTACTTGGGAATCGCAATAATTCGAATCACACCATCACGTCCGGCAGCGATCAGAAACTGATCATTATTGAAGAACTCAAGCTTGCCACAAATCGTTTCGGCTTCGATACTGGCGACGGATTTTTTTGACGCAATATCGAAAACTTCGACCGTACGATCGGCTCGGCTTGCCGCCAGGAATTTCTCATCGCTGGAAAAAGCGACACCGATGACTTCTGAATCCTGCGATCCGAAAATCTCCTTGGTCCATTTGCGTTTTGTGTGATCGGTGATCTTCAAAACGCCATCGTTTCCGCCCGAAGCAAACCTGTCAGTTAGCTTGCCGGTCACCAACGCATTGACAGCTTGCCCGCCGTGTAAGTTTCCGCCACCGGCTCGTTCGAGCTGCCTTCCGGCTGGCGACCACATCGAAATCAATCCATGCGAAAAACCGACCAACAGGAATTTGCCATCGCGAGAGTACGTGGCAACCTGAACTTTTCTTGCGTCGACGCGATCTGCAAATCGCACTTCAGTTGACTCCCCAGACATAGCGTCGAGCTTCAAGAAAGTTCCGCCAAACACCGAGTCCGCCGCAAAAACGGATCGTCCGTCATGGGACACCGCTAGCGCCTTTGCTTCTCGACCGGCTCGCTTGGGATACGTTTCGGTGACTTCGCCAGAACTAATCTTCCGGAACTCAATCTCCTCTTCGAAAGTTCGATCATCTTTGTAGGTGACGAGCTGAACTGGCTTGTCCGTCAACTCGATACAGCGAATCAGCTTGTGTTCGGAA
The DNA here is from genome assembly GCA_036873875.1 of Laminaria ephemera. Lineage (NCBI taxonomy): Eukaryota > Phaeophyceae > Laminariales > Laminariaceae > Laminaria > Laminaria ephemera. Next base: position 11,683 of record JAYJMJ010276470.1, read on the forward strand.
GCAATTTCGTAGAGCAGCTTCCCGTCATTGACCGTAAAGACATACACCGTGCCAGACTTGGACAGGGCGGCCAAATACTTTTCGTCAGGCGAAAGCTCCATGTCAACGATTGCGCCGGCGCCGGTATCAAACGAGCGTGAAACATTTGACTCACGACTATCAGCAAACATTTCGTCCGCTTCGGCGAATTCGATCGTCTCTGCGCCAGAACGCTTGCGCTTCGCCTCTTCTCGCATTCGCTTTGATTCTTCGGCACCGATCACCCTGACAGTAACGTCACCGTCTTGACCACCACCACGATTTGCATTGTCTCGATTCGCATCGTCTCGATTCGTGTTTCTGCCATTCGAACTTCCACCACGTGGAGTCGACGGTCCCATCGAAGGGCGATTTCCTCTGGGCGGACTAAACCTCGGAATGCCGCTGCGACCTCTTGCAGAACCAAACCCGGGAGGAGCACCAAATCCGGGCGGCATACCAAACCCTGGAGGAACACCAAAATCTGACCCTAAGTTCGGACCAAAA
>JAYJMJ010276478.1:0-12206 GCA_036873875.1 Laminaria ephemera
ATGTATTTACTTAAGAATAGCGGCGATGAATCACCTGAACGATCTCCATGACAACGATAAGAAAGGGAGAGGATGAGGCAGCCGAAGATACCTGTGCAAATAGTGATGGGCTAGCTCTTGTATAATTCAGATAGTGTATAATTTTGTACCAGACCGAGCGACTACAGGCGGCTCATGGTCTGTAGAATACTGATTGAGTTACGTTGGTTTCTGTCAATCATCAGATCCGCATTGATAAGTATTACAAGTAGTCTACCTCAGATGCACTCTCTACACTTTCCGCACTCGTGGTTTGTTCCTGAATTAGCAACAGGACAATCGCAAGTTTTGTCCTACGTCGGCGTGTTATGCGTCAACCAGGTGCTGGCTTTGAACAGTGACTCAAGTGCACTGAAAACACCTGTCAAAAAATAGATATGAGAATCGTGCCACCTCACTAGGTTCTCAAAGCGAGCCTCTCCATGATATTTTTCAAACAATCAGTTTTTATAGACGCTGTATTAATAGTATAGTTGTCACCCCCAGCGTAATCGCCTGAAAAGTATTAGACAACACTTTCTCCCAATCAACAGGCTCCCGTTCTTTCTTCACCTTTCGCTCTTTCACTTTCGGAGGCTTATATCCAACAGAAACAACACTCCCTGGCTCCACCACTGGATAGGACCTAAAAAATAAAAAACTCTTAGTCCGTTTCAATTCCCCATTCGGATATTTAACCGTCACTTTCCTGCGATTAGCAGTATCTCCATATCCAACAGCATATTCTTTCACATACCAATTTGCTCTTTTGTCCTTCTTATGAGGTACATTGACAGAAGCATTACCTGCCAAAAAATCTTGTGGATACAATTCTACTGCCCTAGTATTGCCTATGTTAATCGCTACTAAGTCTTTACTTTTAGGAACTGAAAGCATATCTCCATCCTTTAATATATAATTAAATTCCGAGTTTGTATCTTCCAAAGCTTTATCTAAGTGGGTAACAACCAAACCTGTATTGTCTTCCTGTCTGGTTAAAATAGCTCCTTGTGCAAAACTTTCACTGGTTAAGCCCCCTGCTCTTTTAATAACACTCGAAAGTGGTTCGTTATCATCTAATAAAGCGTACCTGCCAGGATATTTCACTTCTCCATTTAAGGTAACATATTTTTGAAATTCAAAGTCAGGAATTGATCTTATCACCACTTCATCATAAGGCTCTAGCGTCAACTCTTGTTCTAAGCCATTGATTCTTTGTAACAAACTATCTACCTCTAAGGTGGTAACAATAGTTCGAGTAGCAACATTTCCTTCCATCACTAATCGGTATATATCAATTCTATTTAAAGCAGCCCCTAATTTAAGACCTCCGCTCAAAGTAACTAAATCTTTTAATTTCAAGGATGCAGCATATTTAAATTCTCCTGGCTCTCGAACGGAACCACTAATTCTGATGTACGCCTCGTCTGTAAAAGTTAACTTAGAAAGAATTCTTAGTTGATCTAAAGGTTGTAAAGCAATATTTGCAGCCCCTAGAGGATTGGATAAAGCTTCCTTTATATTGACTTTTACATATTCTTTTTCAAGCACATTTTCAGGATGGGTACGGATGATATAAGCAATATCGGTAGCTTCGGGCTTTAAGCCTCCTGCTAATAATACAGCTTGTTGTAGGGTAATAGTAGAGTCAGGAGGAAAAGGGTACTCTAAAGAATCTCGTACAGCACCTGTAACTTTTATAGTCATTTTATCAACGAATCGAGCTTGTGGATAGATAATTAATTTATCTTCTTTTTCCAACTTCAAATCAGCAGTTCCATAAGGCTGATTGATGATCTCTTGCAGATTTAGCTGAATAAGTTTATTGGTACCATCTGTATTTTTCCGAACCAAAAATGCGACATCTTGTCTGGCTTCTTTTAATAGTACGCCCTTTTTAAGTAAGCTGCTAATATTTGGGGTGTTCTTTAAAGAATAATTATCTGGATATTCTACTTCCCCTTCAATAATAGCAAAATTATCAACTTCAGAAGATATTGTTTTTATAGTTACTTGATCTCCATTTTCTAAGGAGAAATCACTTTTAGATTGCAATAATTGTTTTAATGGAATATCTAGTAATACTTCGTCGTCGTCTTCATATCGTTTTACCTGTATGGTGCTTTTATAAGCATTTGGCTTTAAGCCACCCGCAAATTCTAGCAATTTAACTAGATTTTCACCTTCTTTTAACTCGTACCTAAAGGGGCGCTTAATTGCTCCTTCTATCTGGACTACTTTTTCAGCGATTGGAACATGAATGATATCGTTATCCTCTAAATAATATTGGGATTGGATGCCAGGATTCGTCATAAATTCATACACATCCAAGGTCTTGGTATCCTCTCCTCTGATAATTTTAATATTTCTAACACTACCTATATCTGTTGGTCCACCAGCTGCTACTAATGCATTAAAGGCTGTATTAATACCGGGTAGAGAGAAGGTCCCATTATTCTCTATTTCACCAAAAATATTAACAGAAATCAATCGAGCGGAAGCTAAACTAACGGCGAATTGTTCTTTTTGAAAAGTATAATACCGAGCAAATCTACTCCTTAATAATTGTTTTGCCTTTTCTAAGCGTAGACCTTTTAGAAATATTTTTTTCATGTTAACAGGTTTGATATACCCTGCATCATTGACTTCAAAACGTGCATCAAACTGAGAGATACCAAATATGGAAATAATTAATTCATCTCCTGCGCTTAATATATAAGACCCCGGTGCTTTAGAACTTGCAGCATTATTAAAAACACTAAAGGTGTTTGTTTGAAATAATTCTTGTCCTCTAATTTTTACTTCTCTTACTTTATTATCGATGGTTTCAATAGGAATTGTTTCCCGAATTGCTTCTTCTTTGATTGCTTCGCTTTCGGTAATGTCTTTTACTGCTTCGATCTGTTCTGCTACTCCATCGGATGTTGGGTCGCCTTGTTCAGTTGGTGGATTCCCTTGAGATTGCTGTGCTTTTTCTGCCTCCAACTCTTGAATCACTTCTTCAATAGTGCCTTGCAACTGTGGCAACTGTTCCATCGTCACATTGTCAATATTTATGCCTCTGGCTAATAATCGCCGTCTAACTTCTTCTTCATCTAGTCCTCTATTTTTAAGCTCTGCCATAGCTTGATTCTGCACGGCAGCAGGTACTTCTTGTGCCAATAAAGAGCTAGTCTGAAATAATAGAAAAGAAAAGACAGCTAGTAGGAAGTATTTCATAAAATAAAAAATAATCTTTGCATAAAGACGCTCAGTTATTGCTAGTTTCTAGCAGTAGTCAAACGGTGGATGCGATAGGCTTTTGGTTGCTATTTTGAAATAGGAAAAAATATACTTTCTGACAAGTCGGAATGTAAGTATTGCAGAATGATGTAGAAGATAGATTTAACTTTAAACTAGGTTGCTTATTTTAATCGTTCCTTATTAGACATAGCTCCGCTGTTAAAAAGTCGCAAGCTTCCTGTTAGGCAATAGCCCATCCAATTCATTCTAACACCTTGTAGAATAAATGAAATTAAAATAATATTAAAAACGAAGTGTTGTGTAGTAACATAAAATCACTAGCACCCTATTCAAATAACCGAACAAGACAACAAATCACCACAATAGTATATATTGTTAGGTGACAACTATACCTAAACATCTTTAAAGCAGATGAGCGGTATCCTAAATTATTTAAAATAAGATTCTCTCTATTGTTCGTTAAGTTAATATAGTTTATAAAAACTAACCAATTGCTACTATCTAAAGTATGCTCAAAGCAAACTCTTGATAGCAAGCATACCATAGACATAGCCAAACAAGTACAAGTTAGTACAAGTGATTAGTAACTAGGGGACATAAAAGTATTGTTAGATAAAGCGTGTAAACACTTATCCTCAAATACTGTCCTCCAGTATTCCAAATAACAAGCAACGCCTATTATTCGATTCGTTTTAATATGTTAATCGGTTGTAAAATACTTTGACACAAAATCTGCGAAGCAGGTAGGCAACAAAAGAAGAGCTTTATTTGATTTATGGGGAATACAAAATTCAAATAATTCAATAAAGTTCTTTACGTGTTCATTCTCTAACGACAATGAAATCATTGGTTTTCTAAGTTGCCAAAAATGATTCTCTTATTATAAGACCTTAAATCGCTTTAAAAAAGCATCTTTACGAGACCTAGAAACAGCTATATTTTCGCCATTGGTCATCGCTACACAATTTTTTTCAGCACCATTAAAGCTTACTGCGTGTAATAAATTGATAGCGTAAGAATGATGTATTCTTACAAAATAAGTTTCACAAAGCGTTTCTAAAACCCTTCTTAAAGGTTTTGCAACTGTTAGCTTATCTTTCTCTCTATTTTCCAAGTGAATGTGAGTATAACTTCCTTCTGCTTTACAGTAAAGAATTTCACTTTCCTGAAGGAAAACCACTCCACCTGGTGTATTCACCGCAATATTTGGATAAATGGTGTTTTCTTCTGGTATATGGTTCATAACTACATTTAGTTAGGGTTTTAAGTTCTTTTAATCTTAAAAAGTATTGATATTAAAAACCAAGATGAAAATTGGAAGCAGATTGAAATAATCCGCTTGGAAAGGAGTCAGTTGGTTTTTTAAGTGTTTCATTAATTATATATCACAAAGATAGGTAAAAAGCTTTATCTATAAAAATAAAAATTTAAAAAAAATAAATATTTGCATTTTTACTTTCTATTTGGTGCTATTTATCACTTAACCTGCATATTTAATTATTCAAGATAAGCAAAAATCTTTTTAATTGGTTTGTTTTTGCCTATAATTGGATTCTGCAATGTCCTACAAATGCAATATATTCTCTTTAGTTAGTACTATTTCGTACTTAGTTAGCAATGTTGTTTATTAAAAAACAAGAATATAGTGCCAATTCAAAGTGCAAATAAAACGGACTTGATTGTGTAATTTCTTTTAGGAGGCTCGGATTTACACAGGGTCTACGTTTTTTTTATACAGATCGTATATACAGACTTCTTAAAAGTATAAAAAATAAGATATATAACCATCAGAAAATGGGCAAAATAGCCAATTTCGGTAAAATTGGACATTAAACAAATTTTAAAAACTCATAAGTAATTAATTTTCAATTAATTATAATATTTTATTGATATTATTTGAATAATTAATTTTCGTTTTGTAACTTTAGGAAACAAGTAAAAAACCTGTCACAAAACAAGAAAATGTCATTGACTCTATTTCCTGATTTACCAACTAATCCCAATGTACACTCGATTGGTAATGGCTATAGTTTAGAAAAATTACAAGATAACCTAATTGTTCTTTACTATAAGGGCGAGGTGATAGAAAGCCATGCACTAAAAAATGGTATGGAAAGGCGAGTGTTTGTTGTGAATTTAGTGAATAAGAAAAAAGTGACCAAATCCTTATTGGCTGAGGCACTAGGCTTATCGCGCCAGAGTATAGACAATTGGTTAGCCTACTATAAACGTAGCGGTTATGAGGGTTTAATCAATACCTATAAAGGGAGTGTGGAACAGGGCAGAAAAGAAGTATCGCCTAGTTTAGCTACAGGTAATAAAGCGGTACAATTGCAAGGGGATCGTCAGGCAGCCAAACAAGCTCTAGCTGTTGAGCAACCAGAGTTGGATTTTGACTCAAAGCAGATGAGATTGTCAGGTAGTTTCGATCAAGAATACGAAATAAGTGAGAACCGTTATGGCGGTAGTTTTATCCAATTGGCCATTATTGAAGGGGTATTGAAGATGGGGGAGTTTTTGGAAACTCATTTAGGGGCTTATAACATACATTTCGGAGTTTTAAAAGACAAATTTTTTAATTTCAAACTGGGTTAAATTTCCACCAATTTAGCGTCTGAATATCATACGCACTTTCAGGTACTTTTAATAACTTAAGTAGCTTGAAATGCCAACAATGCAATCCTTTAACCAAAAAGGAATATTGGTTTTGCACAGTTTGTTGTACCAAGAAATGAACCTTTTTAAAAAAGAGGCGGATATTATTCCATGTAGGCGTTTGTGTACTCATTTTCTGCGGTAAAATAGGAAGCTTTTCAATCTTCTCTTTGACCATATTCTGTCTAACTTCTCGTTCCATTAAAGCAATAAGCATTAAAGCTATAAAGTACAAGAATAGCATTGCCTCAATTCTATGTGGCAAATTTAGAAAAACAGGAGCTACTTTTAAGATACTCTTCATCGTACAAAACCGTTTCTCTAAAAAGGGTTGTTTTTTATAATGCTCTAATACTTCTTTAGCCTCTAAGTCTGTATTGGTTACTAGAGGAAATAGCCCATCTAATCGGCTTTGTTTATTTACCTCTTCTTGCTTAATTGACCATTCGATGGAATAGAAAGTAATAACCTCTATTTTGAATTCCGAGTTTTTACCTCTTCGACCTTTACCTATTTTTGTTTCTTTAAGGCGATATATATCTCTGATGTCTACTTGAAATAAAGAGGCTTCTTTGCCCAGTATTTTATCTATCGCTCCTTGAATTTGTTCTGGGGTTTTCAAATAATAACGATTCAATTTAGAATTAAGCTCGCTTAAGGCTTGTTCGGTCTTCTCTATACGATGTGCTCGTCTAGCAGCATCTTGTGCTGCTTTACTTGAACTATGTATCCAATGTAGCTGGTAACCTTCTACTGTTTGTTTTCCACTAAAACCTTTATAAATGACCTGTTCGTTTTTGTTTCTACTATCTTGTTTGGTCAATAAATGTACCCACTCTGGTTCAATTAGACCTGATGATAAATCACCCTTAAAATCTATCACTTCTGAGCGACTAGCTGGTAAAATACTGATAAATAATCCATTATGCTTGTCTATATAGGCCATGTTTTCAATACTAGCCACTTTAGAATCTGCTATGTAGATAAAGTTCGTCTTTTGTAATAGCTCCTTTAATGCTGTCCAATTAGGGATGTGGGTTTTATTATCTGTTACATTACCATCATAACAGTTGAAAGATATTGGTACTTGCCCATCTCCAAGTGTATTTAGTCCAAATACTATTTGTTTAGCATCTGGACGACCATCTTTATTGTAACCTATAGCTGGTGTAACACTGTCTTGGGTAGAACCCAATTCATAAGCACCGCTTAGGGTAACTGTTGTGGTATCATTATGTACTGATTCTGTTTTTAAATCATAAGCCTTAATCGCATTTGAGCTAAGTTGACTCATTAGACTATGCCGATCTGCTTTGTACAAAGCATCTAAGGCAGCTCCTAAACGGTCATCTGTATACGTACTCGCTTCATAGCCAAATTCTGCTTGTCCATCTGTATAATCTGCTAACCAATCTGAAATCCTATACAAGGGATGAGCATCCATTAGTATATTTTCCACTAATACACATAAACAACTTGCATGAATACTATCTCCTTTTACCAAGGGTAATAATTCTTGCAATAAATCAGGAAGCTTTAAAACTTTCATGTAATGTTGAATTATTGGAAATGCCCCTAGTTGATGTGTCTGTATGTCTTGCATTTATATATTTTTTGCAAAACTAGGCTATCTTTTTTATTTAAAAAAGTAGTTCTTCAAAACTGCGAAATGTATGTTATAAACTGAATAAATTACATTTTCACTTATCTGATGATGAAGGTTGGCGGGTAGAAATACCTGGCTTACCAGAATTGACGACGGTAGGGGCTACTAGAGGTCATTCTTTAGAGGAACGCACTCATCTACAACCTGCTTATGGTTCAGGTCCATTTACGAAAAATCCAGCTAGTGCAGGAAGTGGCTTTTATACTCGATCTGAGTATATTGACTTATTGCGCTATGCAAAAGAACGACATATAGAAGTGATTCCTGAAATTGACTTACCTGGTCATGCACGAGCTGCTATTAAAGCAATGGAAGCTCGTTATCATCGACTTCAAGAAGCGGGTAATACAACTGCGGCCGAAGAGTATCTATTAAGTGATCCCTTAGATACCTCTACTTATCGCTCCGTGCAAGGCTATAAGGATAATACGACTTGTGTTTGCCAAGAATCTTTATATACTTTTTTAGAAAAAGTGGTGGACGAAATAATGGCGATGCACGAAGAGGCAGGTCATCCTTTACAGGTAGTGCATACAGGTGGTGACGAAGTGCCAAACGGGATTTGGGAAGGTTCTCCTATTTGTGCGGCGTTATTAGCGGCCAATACAGGAATAGAAGGCACAAAAGAAGGCTTAAATAAATATTTTTTACAACGTTTTCATCAAATTTTAGCAAAAAGACAATTAGCTACAGGCGGATGGGAAGAAATTGCTTTGACCACGGAACAACAAGGGGAGCATAAAGCACATGTTCCTAATCCTGCTTTTGTCAAGAGTAACTTTTTAGCCTATGTTTGGAATTCTGTTTTCGGCTGGGGCGGAGAAGATATTGCCTACCAATTAGCCAATGCAGGCTATCCTGTGGTGCTATCCAATGCTTCTAATTTATATTTCGATTTAGCCTATGATAAGGACCCAGAGATAGAGGGCTTATACTGGGCAGGTTTCGTAGATACTAGAAAAGCCTATGAATTTGAGCCACACAACCTTTTTCAAACAGCGTCTATGGGTAGAATGGGCGGCGTTTTAAATCGAGATCAACTAATGGCAGGCAAAACAATGCTTTCGGAAGCAGGCAAAAAAAATATACTCGGATTACAAGGACAATTGTGGAGCGAAACGTTGACTACTCCAAAAAGATTGGAAGAATCTACTTTCCCAAAATTACTTGGTTTGGCGGAAAGAGGCTGGGCTGCCGCACCAGATTGGGCAACAACAACTAGTCTACAAGAAACGAACCTCCAATTAGAAAAAGATTGGAATCAATTTGCTAATACCGTAGGACAGAAAGAATTCTTGCGACTCAATACAATAGCAGGAGGCTTCCAATATCATATTCCGCCACCAGGAGCTATTATTGAAGAAGGACGATTACTGGCGAATGCCGCTTATCCTGGTCTGGAGATTCGTTATACATTGGATGGTAGTGAACCTACTATCAAATCTAAGCTATACTTAGAGCCAATTAATATAAAAGGCGAAGTGCGATTAAAAGCTTTTGCTGGGAAGACTAGTAGTAATGAAGTTTTAGTTAAGAAGTAGGATAAAAAATGGTTCAAAATGATTTAGATGAAGCGTTGTAGCTTAGACCTCTGGTCTGAGTAGGATAGTGTAGAGATTATTTAAGAATAAATTGGCCATTTAAGCTACTAGGCTTTACGAACTCTTGCTCGACACACAGCCATCTCACGGAGTTCGCAAAGCTTTGAGAAACCCGTGAGAAGGCAGTAAGAAGAGGAAGGTTTCTTAAAGCGGTTTTAGTTTAAATGACCAATTTGTTCTTAAATAATCTCTACACTATTCTACTCAGACCAGAGGTCTAAGCTACGTTTAATTCACCTAACTCATTTTGATAATTATTTACCCATGCTTTCCTACCTCCCAACCTTTAGAACCAATCAAATCAGTCGCCACTTCCTTCGGATAATCCTCCAAGTCTGTAGCCATTGTATCATTCCAACGATTAAGAAAACCAAACAAAGCTAGAGATGCTACAATTTCCACAATCTGTCCCTCCTCAAAATATTTCTTTACTTCGTCAAAATCAGCAGCATTTGCTTCATTAGGCACTAAAGCACCTTTGAAGGCTAAGTTCAATGCCGCTCGTTCCGCATCGGTAAATAAAGGCGAAGTCTGAAATTCCCAAACCGCCTCAATCTTTTCTTTAGACGCTTTATAGATTTTGGATAAATTCGCCATGTGCGCTTGACAATATTTACAACCTGCTGCTTGACTAGCAATCAAACTAATCAACATTTTTAATTCTTCCGAAACCGTTCCTTCATACAAAACGACCTTATTCATTTGCATAAAAGCTTTAACAATTTCAGGGCGACGTTGCATGGTCAGAATACTATTCGGAATAAAACCACGAGTAGCGTGATAATGGTCGAATTTAGGTTCTAATTCTGGATGTAAATTTTTAGGTAATGGTTTTAGATGTGCCATGTTAGAATGAAAATTAAAATTGAAATAAAAATTAAAATTGCTCTCGAAAAGGAAGCCCAACATAATTCTCTGCAAAAGAATGACCGCCCACTTTAGAATCCACCAAATAACTCAGTGTCGCTAATTGCATTTTGGTATCAAACTTTGTTTGTTTAGGAGCAATATGCGTAGTAGTCGTACACCACCAAGAAAAGCGTTCTACTTTCCAAATTCTTCGCAAGCATATTTCAGAATAACGATTTAATAAATCATCGTCTTGATCTTTATAATATCGCTTGAACGCCTCGCCTAATACCTTTACATCTGCTATCGCTAAGTTCATCCCTTTTGCACCTGTTGGTGGCACAATATGAGCAGCATCACCTGACAAAAATAGATTACCATAGCGTAAAGGTTCACTCACAAAACTTTTCATTGGAGCTAATCCTCTATTAACTAATTTCCCTCGATTGACTTGATAGCCTGCCCCTACCCGTTTGTCAAATTCATCAAAAAAAGCATCGGCTGTCCATTGATTGATGTCTTCTTTATTTGGGACTTGCAAATACAGGCGACTTAAATTGGGACCACGCATACTTTGCAAAGCAAATCCATTATTGGAATGCGCATAGATAACCTCATGACAAGCAGGCGGGGCTTCCGCTAAAATACCAAACCAAGCATAAGGAAAAGTACGTTGAAAAGTCTGCTGAATTTTCTTTGGAATATGCTTTCTACTAATCCCATGAAAACCATCGCAACCAGCAACAAAATCACATTCCAATACTTTTTGATCGCCTTTGTGCGTGAAATGTATTTGAGAAGTCTTATCGATTAAGCCCGTAATTTTAGTAGCTTTTGCCTCGAATAATAAAGGGAGTCCATTGGCTTCTCGAATATCTATCATATCACAGGTAACTTGCCTTTGTCCGTAAACGGTAACGACTTTTCCTCCTGTCAATTCTTCCACATTGAGATAGTGTTTTTCATTATTAAAGTGCAGGTAAATGCCTTTATGCACCATGGCGTTTTTTTGCAATTTTTCTCCTACGCCCTCTTTAATGAAAGTCTCAACGGTATTTTGTTCTTGTACGCCTGCTCGTAATCTAGCTCGAACATACTCCCTATCTCTACTTTCTAAAATGACCGATTCAATCCCTCGATTATACAGCATTTGGGCTAATAATAAACCAGCAGGCCCTGCTCCAATAATGCCAACTTGTGTTTTTATTTTTTGCATATACACTATAAATTTAAAATGCCAGGAAAAGGCAGGTGTGCTCCAAAAATCATTGCTTTTTGTGTGGTGGCTCTTTTTAATAAATTCTTGATTGTTTCTACTGTTTGTGTTGGATAAGAATCTATGAAAGAATACCAGTCTGGATGTAGTACTTGAATAGGATGTCGAAAAGCGTCAACGACATGTAAAAGTGTTTTTCCTTCGGATTCAATTTCGACTGCATAATGGTCGCTACGATGACCAAACGCTTCTATCATTCTGATGCCTGGGAATATAGGTCTTCTAGTATCTATTAAATGGAGTCTATTTTTAATAGTTGGAAGTACCTCTGTTCCAAATTTTAATCGACTGGCTAATTTTTTAGGTAGCATTTCAGGAGGCAAAACGTGTCTGAATACCTGTTCAAATTCGCTAATCATTTGTTGCTGTCCCGTTTCCGATGTCCATAATTGAAAAGCCTGCTCAGGAATATAAAATTGAGCATTTGGAAAATTCGCAATCCCTCCAATATGGTCTCCGTCCCCGTGTGTTATTAGAACGGCATTAATAGCCTTCTGGTTAATGCCCGCAGCTTTCATGCTTTCCGCTAGTTGCTGGTCGGCATAACCGCAGTCTATCATGACTTTATGAAAACCAGTATCGACATACAAGCAATTAAAACCAACTGTTGGATTCATTTCTGTCAAACCGCATTCAGCAAGCGCAGTTTGTAAGTCATTTTTATCAACTTGCGGAAATTGTTTGGTTAAAGGAATAACTTTGCTATTGTCTTTAAGTGCAATGCACTCGTAATTACCGATTTTAAATTTATAATGATTCATTTTTACTAAGCAGTTAAGCAAATTTATTAAGGATGTAACCCTCATTTGATGTAGTAAACAGACAGTGCCGAAGCTACGCTCCTTTAAGGAAAGAGGGTTATGGTTAGTTATTACAGACGGTGTCGAAGCTACGCTCC
>JAYJMJ010276489.1:0-12206 GCA_036873875.1 Laminaria ephemera
ATTTTATTATTGTTTTGATCATAACGAGCCCATGAATCATTTATGCATCCAACGACGTCAATAATTTTTACATGCGTAATATGATATACGTCTAAACCATTGGTGTTTTTTAATTCTTCCAAGTCAAAAGGTGTTCCGTAATTAATCAAGTACTTGCCCGCAAGGTTATTGATTTTGGTAGCATCCAAAGCGCCAAAACTACCTACTTGCATACTGTCTTGCGTATTCGATCTAGCAGGAAAGCGAAAAAAGTTTATACCGTCTGAGCTTACTTCTACAAAAGCGAGCTCCAAAAAAGTATCTACAAAAGCATTTTCAAAAACGGCAAAATCAGGCCCCGGTCCGTTTACTATGGGTGTATTAAAACCTAAGGTTGCATTGCCTCCATCTCCTAGGCTTGCTACGCCTAAAGCATCTGCTTTATTTACAAGCGCCAAGCTATCTCCAAACGTTACAAGACCTGCACTCGGATTTGAAATATCGCGATACCCACGGACCATAGTAGCCGAGCTAGCCCAGCCAACGATTATGGAAGAATCTTTGTGAATAGCCGTACTTCCTGCCTGTCCTGCCGGTGGGGCAAATTGAGCCACCGCTGAAATAGCGGCGGCACAAAATAGTATAGTGCTAAAAAGTCTTTTCATTTACTGTTTGATAAGTTTGCTTGTCCAAACAGCATCATTACTTTTCAGTTGTACGATATACATTCCTTCACTAAGATTTGTAAGATGTACTGCAAATTCCTGATTTGTATTCTTGATGTTTTTACGCAATACTGTTTTACCACTTAGGTCTAGTATGCTTAAGTCAAGTTGAGTAGCATCTATATCTTTTAGAGAAATGTTCAAACTGTTTTGTACCGGGTTTGGATACATTTTAATTGGTTTTTTAAATGAAACATTCGCTGTAGCCAAAGCAACATTTGCTGTAGTAAAATCATCTATACAAAAGAAGAGCGGCGTGTTAATACCAAAACTACCCACATCACTGCTGCGCATTACAAACTGCACACTGTCCACATCGCCTAAGGGCTGCAAGTCTACCCACTGCCAATCTTCTACAATATAGTCAAGCGAATCAGGTCCACGAAAATCAGCAAAATAGAAATTTACACTATCAGCATTTCGTGCTCCATTGCTATAACCATATACAGAAAGTAAAAAGTAATCAGGATAAGAACCTTGTGGCCCTGAATGACCTGTACCTGTAGTGTCTCCAAATTTTCTTGAAAAGCTATTTCCATTTTCTATTACTCGCGCGGCATACGTACTATTCGTTACATAAAATCCGTCTACTACTTTGCCTATAGCATTTGCTGATAAGTTGATCCAAGTATTTTGCTGACCGCATGCATAGGTTGCCGAACCGCCATAGCCTACTCCAGGGCGCGCACTAAATAAGTTACTAAATGTACCATTCGTTGAATCAGTCATATTGCTGTAAGCCCAACCGCCACTCCAATAACCACCGAAAGATGTATCGTAGGTATTCGGGAAAATAGCGTCTGCACTTGTAAAGGTTGTACCTAATGGATTTGATACGCCGCTCCAAAACGTATCAGTTTGAGGCAATGCATTGTTTTCGAAATCAGCTACAGATTGTTGAGCCTGGGCCGTTGAGATGTGAAGTGCAAAAGTCATCGCTAATACACTTAGAATTTTTGTAAAATTGTTTTTCATAATTTATTTTTTAAATAGAAGCATCTTTTGCAAGGCGGAATAAATAAAATAATGAAAAAAGGGAAAGACAGAAAATAGCAAATAAGAATTGCTAGGTGCCGACTGTAACTTCAAATCACGAAAGTATGTAGTCCTATAAAAATGTTCGGCATTCTGGCTTAGAGTAGGTACTCATTACAGTTGCGTGACAGCTCGTGATTCAAACACGATTCCCCGATAAATGAGCGCATTGCGGCGCTCCATTTTTATTCTTGTAAAAGATCTTTTGTTGCAAGCAAATGTAATATAAAAATTGGCAGAATGAATTATTATTACATGGTAGATTATTTATTACAATATTCATATCTTTAGATGGTGACCAAAGAAAAAATAGCAATTGAATTTTTAAATTTCTGGAATAGCGCTGATATAAAATCATGTGAGCAAATGCTGGATGACAATGTTGAACTTAGGTCGACTTACGCGCTTAAGATATTCCCTGATTCACAAGGTGTTTTTCGCTCTAAAAAATCAGTAGTGAATTATATGAACTTTATTGCTAAAGAGCATGCCCATATAAAACTTAAGAGTTTTGTGTATAAATTGCAAAATGATTGCGTAATTATAAAATCAAAATCTACGGACAACGAAAATAATTTGAGTTACTACGTACATTATTGTATAAATGAAAACGACCGAATATATTTGATAAAAACGGATGTTTCTGAAAAGTTGGGGTAGAATCAACAAGCTAGAAATTTATTTTTTAAACAGAAACGCACGAAGAAAAAATCCCAGAATAAATTATTATTCTGGGATTGATATTTTTTATAGTTCAAAAAGATTAATCTCTTCTGCCTCGGCGTTGTGGTTTGCCTTCGCTATCTCTACTTTTTCGATAACTAGAACGTCCGCCACCGCGGTTATCGTCTCGTCTGTCTCCGCCGCCGCTTCTGCGATCATCACCGCCTCTTCTATCTCTATCACCACTATTACGTCTATCGCCGCCATAGCCACCACCGCTGCTTCTTCTGTCACCTCCTCCGCTTCTGCGATCGCCTCCGCCACCACGACGTTCTCCATCACTTCCACGAGTTGTTACAAATGTATAAGCATGACCTTCTTTACCTGCGCGGCCAGTACGACCGATACGGTGAATGTAAGAATCATATGTACGAGGAATTTCGTAATTGATTACTTGCGTTACATCAGAAATATCTAATCCACGTGCAGCAACATCTGTTGCTACCAATATGTCAATTTTATCTGATTTAAAGCGGGCCAAAGCTTTCTTGCGATAGTCTTGGCTTTTATCACCATGAATCTCATCTACTTTAAGTCTTTCTTTTTTTAGTTTATATGCAATGTCACTTACGGTAACTTTTGTTTCAGCAAAAATTAATACTTTTTCAAAATTATCCGTTTGAAGCATATCTAGTAACTTATCAAACTTCTCGTTACGCGTACAACGAACAATTTCTTGTGTAATATGCTCTGCGGTAGTTGTTCCGGTACTCACTTTTAATTCGACAGGTTCATCCATTAACTGTCCTATCATTCGCTCTTGCTTTGGATCAATAGTAGCTGAGAAAAGTAAGGTCTGATCCCGATTTTTCATTTCATCAGCAAGGAAGAAAACATCTTCGCTAAAGCCCATATCTAATAAACGATCAAACTCATCAATTACTAAAATAGAAAAGGCCGAAATATCCAATACGCCTTGGCGAACTAAATCACATAAGCGTCCTGGAGTACCTACTACGATATGATGAAAACGACGTAGTTTTTTAACGTCTTTGTATACAGGTGTTCCACCAATGCAGCAGATGCCGTATAAGTCTAACCCTTTGGCTAGTTTTCTAAATTCTTGTTCTACTTGTTCCGCTAACTCTCTTGTAGGTAAAACGATGAGTGTTTGAAAAATATCATCTTCATCATCTAATAGGTTATGAATAATAGGGATTAAAAAAGCACCTGTTTTACCAGTACCTGTATTCGCAATACCCATTACGTCTTCGATATTAGCTACCGTCTCAAAGGTCTTATCCTGAATCTCTGTTGGGTCTTCATAACCCAAGTCTGCAATGTTTTGTTTGAGTTTAGCATGAATTGGCATTTCCTCAAAAGATCGGGGAGAGTCATATTTAACTTCCTCGAGAGGAACACCTACGTGCTCTAACTGTTCGTGTCTAATGGCAGGTCCGCCTTTTCTTCCTTTAAATCCTCCGCGGCCTCTGCCGCCTCCACCTGATCGTCCTCGGTTACCGCCTCCGGATCCACCATTGCGGTTTCTGTATCCTTGTCCCATAATTATTTGTTTTTGCGCTTTTTGGCAGCATTATTCAAATAATCTTTTTGAAACAACCGCGTCTATTTTGTTGAAAAGCTGTGCAAAGGTAGTTTTTATTTCGGAAGTAGCCCGAATTAACGGTTTTTTACCTCTTTATATATTTTTTAAAATACAAAATGAAAGCATCAAGGTCTGTAAAAACCTCTTGTTTTGAGGTGGTTGCCTTATTTAGAACCTGCTTTCGAGATGCTGTTCCACTATAAAAAAAAGTACCAATAAACTGTTGAGCAAGGCCATTTTTA
Source organism: Laminaria ephemera (assembly GCA_036873875.1). Taxonomy (NCBI): domain Eukaryota; class Phaeophyceae; order Laminariales; family Laminariaceae; genus Laminaria; species Laminaria ephemera. Next base: position 4,251 of record JAYJMJ010276489.1, read on the forward strand.
AAAACACTAAAGTCTGTTGCGCCATCGCCAATTATATAGGTTTGATTGGCTTCGGCCGTCAAATTTTCTTTAATGAGCTGTTCTTTATCCTGACGATTTATATTTTCGAATAGCATAGGGCGTTCAGTATCTATTATTTGGTTAGCATGAATATGCTCTGCAGGAACGATTCCATCTAATAAAGGCTTGATCCATTCCTCAAATCCACCTGATACCACACGTACTAGATGACCATTTTCCTGCAGTTTTAGTAAGAGTTCCCTTATTCGGTCATCGATCCGCTCACTATTTTCATTTACGAATTGTTCTATTATTTCTTTAGACGGTGCGGCAATTTCTAGGCGTTGTTCCAAAGATGCTGCCATCGAAATTTCACCGGACATGCCTTGATTGCAAATCGTAGTGATTTGTCCTTTTTTTTCAGTTGCTTTTTCCGTCCCTTCTAAACTCAGCTGAATAATCTCATCTAATGTTTCTCCAGGAAAAATTGTAGAATCAAAATCTAAAATGAATGTTTTTAACGACATGCCTAAAGAATGTTTGCCTTAATGGTTCCGTCGATATTTTTAAGCTCTTCTAAAATTTTACTCGGGTCAGATAGTTTTTCTAAATCTAAAACGGTGTAACCAATTTTGGTATTTGTTTGTAGCCAACTTCCTAAAATATTCAATCCGTATTTATAGATTACCTCATTTACTTGTTGCAGCATACCTGGTCTATTCTCGTGAATGTGCACTACACGAGAATGCCTTTCTTGTAAAAATGGAATTTGTAATTGCGGAAAATTAACGGCTCCTTCTGTAATGCCCGAAGTGGCAAAGTTTATCAGATTATCAGCGCTATCGGCACCAATCATTTTTTGCGCTTCCATGGTACTGCCGCCAATGTGCGGCGTAAGAATAACATTATCAAATTTTCGCAAAGGCGATTCAAAAGTTTCATTTTTCCCTTTAGGTTCCACGGGAAAAACATCAATAGCCGCACCTGCAATTTTACCGCTTTCTAAATTCTCTACTAGTGCAGCTATATCTACAACATTTCCGCGCGAGTAATTGATTAAATAACTTCCGTCTTTCATTTTGTCGAATGCCGCGCTATCAATTAGGTTTTCAGTTTCCGGCGTTTCAGGTACATGAAGCGTAACAACGTCTGACATTTCCAAAAGTTCATTCAGCGTATCCACTTTGGCCGAATTGCCATGTGGTAATTTATTGGCGATGTCATAATAATTTACATGAATTCCCATGCCGCTAGCGAGCACGCTCAGTTGTGCACCAATGTTTCCATAGCCAATAATGCCTAATTTTTTGCGCCTTACTTCGTAAGCATTTTGGGCAGATTTTTGCCATTCACCTTTATGCGCTGCTCTATTTTTTTGCGGTATGCCACGCATTAAAAATACTATAATGGCCAAGACCAATTCTGCTACACTTCTTGTATTAGAAAAGGGCGCATTGAAAACAGGAATACCCAAGTCTTCGGCATGAACGGTGTCTACTTGATTTGTTCCAATACAAAAACAAAAAATAGCTCGTAGTTTATCCGCATGGTCCAGCACTTCTTTATTCAAGTCTGTTCTTGATCGAATACCTAAAAATTCTATATCCTTTATTTTTTGGATAAGCTGTTCTTGAGGAATGCTTTCCAATTGTCGCTCTACATCAAAGCCATTTTGCTCTAAAATTCCTACAGTGTCTTCATGCACACCTTCGAGTAATAAGACTTTGCCTTTTTTCATTTCGTTTTTATAGTTTCGCTCGCCAGTTAAATATAGAATTTGCTTGTAGAATAGCTTCTTTTTGTTTTGAGAATTTGTTCATTAATTCTACAGGAAGTTGAGTTTCTTCTTTGGAAAGTGCATTTATTATTTTCTGATTGGAAGTAATTCCTTTTTCTCCTCCTGAGAGTTTGCAATGCATTTTTATACAAACTGCACCAAGCTCTTGAACTAGATCCTTATAATTAGCTTGGGCTTTTTCTTTTGCTTCATCTAATTGATCAGCCGTTTTAGCAATTAATGAAATCCGGTAATGCGGGTCAACACCTTGCGGATTTAAGTGGCCGTATACCTGCACATTCCCCTTCATACCTTTGGTTGTCGCTATAAGTTTTTCAATCTGCTCTTGGTAATTTTTATAGCAATTGATAACGGCTTTCATGCACTCGACGGGCTTGTTCAAGTTAAGTTGTACATTGATATCGGTATGATCTTTATAGACAAATATTTCATTTTGAAACTGTGCTCTTGAAATATCCGGAGCAGCTTCCCGCAAGTTTTTCATTGCCTGTAAATTATCAAAAGGCATGGCTTGCTCCAAGGCCAATCCTGAAGCCTTATTTTCAATAAAAATTCCCAAAGCATCGGCTGTATCTTCAAAAGGATTTGCTTTAGCATAGCCGCTAATTAATACAGCAGATTTTTTTTCGGCAGCGGCCATATTTTTTTTCAATTCCGATAAGCCACTTAGGTTTGGCATGTTTTTCTCAATTAAGTCAAACGCATCTTCTGAGATTAATTCAAGACCTGTTACAAGCGCATCATTTGTTAGGCGTCCTTTCTTTATTATTGGCGTTGTTTTTTCAGCGAAATAGCCAGCTAAGGCCCCAAGCTCTTCCGCGGAGGAATTAATAGGCAGAGCAAATCCAAATGAATGTTCGGGGATTTGAATAAACGGTATCGTGACGCTTTCTATTATACCTGTCCAACCGTATGTTTCTTTTATTGCATCTAAATTTTCTTTGCCCGAAATTGATTGACTCTCTTCGCCATCAAAAAGAGAAACTGCTAAAACGGTATCTGCAAAACTAATTCGCGAAGGTCCCATGCCGCCGGTCATAAAAGTCGCCCCAGCGCTAGCATATCCGCTGCTCGTTAGGTCTGCTCCCAATACCATAAAGTCTTTGCCCAATGCTTCTTGCAGGCTAGCATTTATATGATCCAGCACAACGCCCGCGCCTACCACTACCTTTTTCTCTTTTGTATTTATATGGAGTTCTTGAGTTTTTAAAGGAGAAATTGCTTCACCTTCTGAAATTGTGTATGAAATATTGTTTCTTTCACTCAGCGCATTTGGCGGAGCGATAATTAGACCAATCGTTTTTTTCTCCGAAGGCTCATTTGAAAATACGCCACCGCCCGATGAAAATCCACCTATGGGTACTAATTGGAAATCAGAAAATTGTTGCTTTAGGTATTTGATACTTTCAGAAATACTTCCATTGGAAAGTTCAAAGTAAGTATCTAAATTTAGTTCTCTGCCCTCCGTATCTTTTTTTTCAAAAGAAACTTCTCTTAAACCATTCGGAATATTTGATGCTGATAACTTAGGAGCGGGTTTCACTCCACAAATGTATTATTCAAAATAGATTATAAAAAAATTAATCTAGGCCTAACTCTTTCCGTTGTGTAGCATCAATAGCTGCAGGCGCATCTAGCATGACATCTCGACCCGCATTATTTTTCGGGAAGGCAATAAAGTCTCTAATGCTTTCGCTACCACCTATGATAGAGCATAATCTATCAAAGCCCCATGCCATACCACCATGGGGTGGTGTGCCATATTCAAAGGCAGAAAGCAGGAAGCCAAACTTTTCATCAGCTTCTTTTTCATCCATACCAAGCGCAGCAAACATTTGCTGTTGTAAATCTTTTTTATGAATTCTTATAGAACCTCCGCCTATCTCGTTTCCGTTTAATACAAGGTCATAGGCATTAGCCAAAATTTCACCATATTTATTTTTATCACCGAGCCAAGCAGTATGCTCCGGTTTAGGAGAAGTAAATGGATGGTGACGCGCAACCCAATGGTCATTTTCTTCATCATGCTCAAAAAGTGGAAAATCTGTAATCCAAAGCGCTTTAAATTCTTCAGGATTTCGCATGCCTAAGGTATCACCCATATACAAGCGTAGTTCGCTCATGGCTTTTCGAGTTAAGGTATCTTTTCCGCATAGAATGAAAACTAAGTCTCCAGCTTTGGCGTTGCATTGCTCAGCCATGGCTTTTAGTTTTTCTTGATCAAAGAATTTATCTACGCTGCTTTTGTAGGTTCCATCAGCGTTACACTTAATGTAAATTAAACCATTCATACCAATCTGCGGACGGCGCACCCAATCGGTAAGCGCGTCTAATTGCTTACGTGTATATTCTGCACAACCCGGCGCAGCAATCGCCACTACGAGTTCGGATTGATCAAATACATTGAAACCAGAGCTTTCTTTTCCTTCGCCAAAAGGAAGGGTGTTTAATTCCATACCAAAACGAATGTCTGGCTTATCATTTCCAAAGCGCTCCATGGCTTCGCTAAAGGGCATGCGTTGCAAAGGTGCCGCATCTTCTATTCCTTTTGTTTCTTTTAGAATATGCTTAAACAATTCTTCAAAAAGAGAAAGTACATCATCTTGGTCTACAAAACTCATTTCACAATCAAGCTGCGTAAATTCAGGTTGGCGGTCAGCGCGTAAATCTTCATCACGAAAACATTTTACCATCTGATAATATTTATCATACCCGCCTACCATAAGCAGTTGCTTAAATAACTGTGGCGATTGCGGTAAGGCATAAAACTGATTTTCGTGCATTCGGCTTGGGACCACAAAATCTCGAGCACCCTCTGGCGTACTTTTAATTAAGAAAGGAGTTTCTATTTCTAAGAAACCTTGCTCATGCATAAAATTTCTAAGCGCTCGGCTAATTTCATAGCGTAGCGTCAATTTTTTTCTATTAATATCTCTACGCAAATCAAGGTAACGATATTTCATACGGAGCTCATCGCCACCATCGGTTTCATCTTCAATAGTAAAAGGGGGTACCTCAGAAGCATTTAATACTTCAAAAGATTTTACGTCTATTTCTACATCACCAGTCGGCAAATCAGGGTTCTTATTTTCACGTTCTATAACTTTTCCTTTTACTTGAATTACAAACTCTCTACCTAGTGGATTGCCATCAAGTGTTTTGGTTAGTTCTTCATTAAAAAAAAGTTGTGTAATGCCGTAGCGATCGCGAAGGTCAACAAACGTAATTGTTCCAAATTTTCGAACAGTTTTTACCCAACCGCTAAGGGTTGTTTCTGTTCCTATGTGCTCGGCTCTGAGCTCTCCACAAGTATGCGTACGATACATAAATAAAAATTTGGCGCAAAGATAGCCTAATCTTTACGCCCTACTGATTCTGTGCAATAAAATATAGCTTGAGAAATGCTTATTGCATTTCGTCATAGATTGTTTTGTGCTGACGCAAATTGAAGGCGATACCCAAAGTGCCCATCCAATTGGCTTGTGAAAAGCCTCTGCCTACGAATGGTACTTCCTGTACAGTAACATATTGGTTTTGATAATATTGTATGCCTAATCTCCAGTTTAAAACATCATTCAAACGAAAGGAACCATAAACTTCGCTCATTATCGTACCATAGCTTCTATCGTAAATATTCAGATTAAAAGCATAAGGCTCTGTATTGTAGTCTACAGGAAATTTTGCGATACCGGTTGAGAAATCAGGATTGTTTTCATAAGAAAGGTAGGCTCCAGCACGTCCATCGGCAAAATTGATTCCGCCAATATCTGTATTAAAATAGATATCTACCCCTGGTTTTATATGAATCTGCAATGTAACGAAAGCATTTAGCGTATTGTTCTGAATTTTAGAGAAAAACATAGTATCCGCACCGCCTCTGTTCAGGGCATTGAGTTCTGGGCTAGAAGATTTATAATTTCTATCCTTTGTAAAAAAAGATTGAAAGCGAAGGCCAGCACCTACATTAAATCGTTGTTTTTTACGACCGATACCCATAGTGTATTGCACTGTTGCCGCTGCAGCATAATGTGCATTGCCATAGTGGCCAAAACCACCATACAGACCCGCCTGCGCATATCTGCGTTTTTGATAGCCATTATCTATTTGCGCATCAACTTGCGAAACCAAAAAGAGTGCAATAAAAACAAGCGCGAAATTCTTCCACATAAGATAAATGTTAGTTAATAGATGTATAAAAATAGCGTTTGCCTAGCAGCTAGGCAAATAATCTTAAGGCAATTCTTGGTAGCGCAACAAATCGGTCCAAATGCTGAATTCACCGCTATCGTAACGCGTCCAGATAGGACGAATGATTCCTTGCTCTACAGAAAGTCCATTATAATCGCCAAAGAATTTTTTTGCATTAGGCGTAAACGAGCTTTCGCTAATTTTCTTTTCTTTGAATGATTGACCCCCATCTTTAGAATAGGCAAGCATTACATCGGTAGCATTGCCCTCGGTATACCGTCTGTCATAATACATAAAGTATATGATGCCGCTGCTCTGATCAATGGTAAACCACATACCAAATTGGTGCCGCTTGCTATCGTCTTGATTTACTTTGCTTGGTTCGCTCCAAGTAAGGCCACCATCCTTTGATTTGATCAAAAAAATATCCGTATTGCGCTTGCCGTTTCGTTGATCCGCATAGGCCACATAAATTGTATTCTTAAATATAGAAGGACTGCGATCTACTTTTAAGATAGGGAAACCATTGGCGCGGTCTAGGCCAGAGACATCTAGACTCCAACCACCACCCAGTTTTTCAATTACTTTTTCTTTTTTGCTAAAGCTTGCCCCTTGATTGTCCGAGCTATTAAAATAGATTCCTTTTTTACCTGCCCAACAACAATATATTTTTCCGTCAGCCCCTATTTCCGTCATGGCACCTTCTACCGTATTGTCGTCATCTCGACAGTCGCCGGGAGTGTTGTTTACTTTTATGGGTGGTGACCAAGTGATGCCCGCATCTTTACTTTTTGAAAAAAGGATGTTGGATTCATCCTTGCTTTTTTTACTGGCGTATTTGTCAAACTGTGTCCAGCTGAGGTAGATGTCATTATTTTTTGGATTGATAAAGCTCCATTGTTTATCCTGTTGTTTAGGAGGGTAGTGTCCAATGCCAATACCATCGGTCCAGGTTTTGCCTTCGTCCTCAGAAGTTTGCAGTACGATACGATCTATATAATATCCGTCTTTAGGGAAGCTTAAGTGAAAAAAGTAGAACTTTCCATTCGCATCGATATCCACCACAGGGTCGCCCCATACATTAAAGGAACTCTCCATTTTCATGCTATTCCAAGTACGCCCCGTATCATTACTTATATGAAAACCATTCATTACACTACCTGCGATAATTTGATTCGTTTTCTTAGGATTGATTTTAATAGTGGCCTCCTTTGGATTTTTTATTTTAGAAATTAGCACGTTTTGTGCCTGCACAAAAAAGCTAGATAGAACTAGGATAACAAGAAAGGTGTACTTCATAATAGGACGCAAATATAACAAAGTTGTTGGAGAGGTTTAATTAAAAGGTCAAGACGCTTAGGGCGGACAACTCTATCCATGGTTGTTATTCCTCAATAAAACGGTTGACAATCTTTATTATTTTGGTATAGGTATCAAAGTGAATTTCCATATTAAGGACCAAATCAATCCGTTCATAATAGCAACGAATTTTAGATACTTTTCCAATTTCAAGATATTCAAATTTCGTAATTCTGTTTTCGAAATTTTTATTTGTCTCTGTCCAATAGTGAATAATATCTTCAATATTTTTTAGATGAACACGAGGAGCTTGTACTTTAGGTAAAACAATTTCGGGTGAAATTAATTGAGCATACGGAGAGCAAATATTATAAAGTTTTGAATAATCAATTTCTAATATTTCAGATTTACCTGATAATAATCATTGTATATTTAATTTTACTCATGAGTATCCCTCTTACTAGTTATAATTTTTTATTATTTAATTTTATGACAAGAGTAAAAGTTAGTAATAAAACACAATATTTATCGATCATTTATATTATTTATTAGACTTACTAATACACTTAAATCTCTAAATACTTTACAAAAATTTTTATGAATTTAAGCTTAACAATCACATTAACCACATAAATCAATATATTTAATTTTTTTATTCTGAAAATCTTAAA
>JAYJMJ010276507.1:0-12205 GCA_036873875.1 Laminaria ephemera
AGCACCAGGGTCAACAGTGTGATACGAAGACGTCGGTCTTAATCAAGCTGTGCACGGAAACTATCAACTTCTTAGAGTGGGACAAAATTGTTGTAATCTTTGATGATGAGACGCCCCCACAGCAATCACTCCACTTGATTGTCAACAATCACCGGTCTTATCAGACCAGCAATTAAAACATTTCCACGGGACACCAACTTCTTTCTTTTCCTCGGAGTACTTTGATCTCCATTGTGAGATCAACTACTTATGGCATCTGACTCATGAGTCCAGTTTGATATTTTGCTCTGGTTTACATCGCGTGACTTGCTCGTGAGATTGCATCACAAAGTTGCTCTGCTCAATCGATATACGTTTGCCGACGATACACTACTGTCGAAAACACACGCCACATAACGACAAGTACACGGTAAGATCAAGCTCAACACCTACACAACAAGGGAAATACATCTCGACCAGCGCCGGGTTGTACCTCACACGTTGCCAGCGAATTCTAACAGCGAATTCCAACAGACGTGGCCTGGGCCAGCAATTGCCTTGCAAATTTTGCTCGAGTAGCAACTCAGCACGCGAACTCAGCACGCGATGGTAGCAGTGTGACATTGCTGCGATGGTCTACTTCTCCCGGAGGAGTCGGCGCACCCGCTATGCTCTCTCCGCCAGGAAAATATGGAAGTCAAGTTGCTGGGCGTACGGAAAGATCAGCACCCCGGCTCAATCGCCGACCGACTCAACAAAAAAGGTCAGACGTGGCGCTGGGTCGTGCACGACACCCCAACGACCACGCAGAGCGAACATTACATTACGTATGCCCGCACGGGAGGCGACACCTGGTGCTTCTACAATGACGAAACGGTCCCGACGAATGAATGCCGCATTCAACTGTCGTAATCGTTTTACCATTGTAGAGGGACCAGGTGTCGTCTCCTGTCCGGGCAAACGTGACGTATTGTCAGCGCTCCGTAGCCTTGGTGGTGTGGTGCACCACCCCGTTCAGGTCGTACATCTGATCTCCTTGAGCAAAGAGCAGTAGATCAACGGGTGCGGAGTGTCGTAGGGGAATGCAGCATCACTCGCAAGCAACGAGTGCGCAATATCGTGAATGGGGAGGCCATAGAACACGACAAATGCCGCTGCAACAGACCAGTTGCAACTCTCGTCATCCGGTAACTCTTATTCGTGGACTCCCCTTGTTGATGCAAGCACCTTGCTACAACAACAGTAGCCAGCAGCCTACCGGGTCGCTAGTCGGAAACCAACTCGTCTATACCAGGCAGGCGTCACAGCTTATGTAGTCAATGTTCACTGGCAGCACGTAGTGGTAGCTAACAGCCCAACGGCAGCCTACGGAATAGTCATACATGATATGATTTGCCTAAAGAATTTCTCCTTGTTGTACCGCGGTAATACCTTCCCAGCTGTGCAGCTCGTGCAGTCCTGGAATGTGCCAACTTTATAGTTGCCTTTGAACACCCGGCGACAGAGGGTTCAGCATGGAAAGAGGGCCAGCATCAGCCTATCGCGCACAGGGGAACACGCTCTCGTGCGAAAACATGTCAACAGACCGCTTCTATAACACGAGTAGCAGGACCCATAGCCGCTTCTACAGCCAAGGTCGTCTGCGCCAGTGTGAATGAAGGCACGGCATAGGCATGGGATGTTGCAATAACTCCAAACATTTGGACATAGTTCGTAGTCCTGAACAACACTCCAGCAAGATCGGCATCGTTGTACCGAGCTTTATACTAAACGCTATTCATTTTCCGCGGCACGATTTGGAGCTGGCGCTTACTCATATCACACTTTTCTCCGCAGCTTCGGTACGCTAGACGCCGAAGTTCCTCCTCCCCTTCCTCCCCCTCCTCGTCCTCTTCCTCCTCCACTGCCAACTCACCCAGTACCATCACCTCCGTTGCCAAATGGCTCCATGGGCAAGTTCAAGAGCTTGAACGATTCAAGGTTGAGCTGACGCGTTTGATCTCAACACTCATGACAACAACTCACAACGTCGGTGGCCTGGACATCCGAATCGACTGTGCGTACTCTATGTCGCCCGTCCCTCTCCAATTGCAATGATTCGTAACAAACGAAAGTGCGGCCCCGGATCGGACGTCTAAGATGCAAACTACGTAGGTGTGTCCGAGTACGACATACCTTACTGCTGTGGATTTGACGCAAGCAAGAAGCTAAGCTACCTCGGCGCGTCGCAAAATCTGTTGTAAGGGCGTGCGTAGATGAGCGAGAGCATCGTGTAAATGTTCTTGTGGCTGTCGTACTAACGCGATAGGCACGTATACAGTGCATAAACAGCAACCACCAACCCTCGAGCATTGTCTCTTGTTTCGCGCACACTACATGCCTTTCAGCACATAGGCAAAGATCGTCTGGCCTTGCCCCATTGACTTGCTTGTGTGAGGAATGTCTTCACAAACTTGGGATGGGCAAATCTCGGGTCTGCATTACCCTCCTTTCCATCCAACGCGGACCCGAGCTTTGTCCATCCCAAGTTTGTGAAGAAATTCCTCACACAAGTCAATGGGGTAAGGCCAGATATGTTTTGCTTCTGGGCTTGACGGTATGTGGCCTACGCAAGCTCGTAACTCCGCTGCTGAACCTGCTTTAACTGTACGATGACGGTTTGATTCACCATGCCCACAGCCTTGGCGTGAGCGCAGAACGGAACGTGTCGTGTGCTAGAGTTGATCAATTCCCGATGATTTAGGCTTGCACTTTTGTTCTATACGTGCATGCAAATGATGAGGGGCGTGCAGGCAGAGACCTGTTCCAGCCTCATATGGCGACACCTGCTGTTGCATGGTTTCGAATAACTGTCGCACCGTATGGCTATGTCGGGCGCCTCACTTGTAAACGTGACGGATAGGAAACTGATCCGAGAAGTAACAGCGTTTTTAAGATTGACAGTACCGCCGGGCATGCCTGAACGCCCCGCATACCACCGTGTCTGTCTCTCTCGCAAATGCCCAACGACACAGCTTCAGCACGGTCAGGCAGTCGACGCTGCCTAGGATATAGAAGCAATCCTGGACGGTCTGGTGGAACACACCACGAAGTCTTGGGTGAGCGAAACGAATAATGCCACTTCAGCTTATCGCGCTGAATGACCTTCTGAAACCGAACTCGGCGGATTCTTGTGCCGTCCCGTCAGTAGAACAGGGCAGCAGAACAGTCCGACGGGTTAGGGTTGAGAAGACCCTCCAGCACGTCAAGCTGAAGGGGCACCGTTCGTTTCGCCTACCCCAGACTCCGTGGTGTTTCACACCAGACCTCCCAGAATGGCAACAATAACCTCAGTGGCGTCGGCTTGCTGGCCGTGCTGAAGCTATGTTGCTGGAGTTTGCGCGCGTTTCAAAGACAGTGGTATGCAGTGCGTTCAGGCATGGCCGGCAGTATTGTGGATCTTGTACAGCTGCTAGTTCGGAGAAACGTCTCGCCCGTCACCACATTTACAAGCAAGGCACAAAGACAGCCACACGGTGCGAACGCTATTCGAAACCATGCAAAAACAGATGTCGCCATGTGTGACTGGATCATATATCTACCTGCACACCCCGCATCCTTTGCATGAACGTCAATGACAAAAGTGCAAGCCTACGTCATCGGGAGTTAATCAACTCCAGAACACGACGCGTCCAGTTCTGCGCTCACGCCAAGGGTGCAGACACGTTGAGTCAAACCCTAACCGCACAGTTATCTATAGTTTAGTAACGGAGTGACGCGCTCGCGTAGACCACATACCTTCCAGCACTGCATGAAACGTCTGACCTTACCCCATTGACGTGTCGCAGGAATGGCTTCGCAAACGCCGGTTGTACAAAGCCCGGGTGTACATCGTCCCACTTGGTATCCGACGTCTGACCGCTGGACACCCGCCGACAAGCGCGACAAACAGCACACGGCGCTCGAGGGCTGGTGGTCGCTGATACACTATGTACGTGCCTATCGCGCCAGTACGGCAGCCACAAGGGCATTGAACCGATGCTCCCGCCCATGTACGTCCGTACCACAGATTTGTGAATGTACAGAAGTAGTCTTCCCTTCCGACAGTGCGCTCGTTTTCACCAATGCCTACCCGGCGACAGCAGGGGACAAAATATAGGGTGCCCGGTGGGGTAGCGGTAATGCGAGACCATCGAGAGGGGAACACCGACCGGCAGTCGCTCTCGACGTTGCCCTAACCCGCTATCCCGCAGCCATGAGAGCTTGTTTTAAGACGTGGGTAGCCTGCAAATACTGCGAAGGCATGCGTTGTACCTGGAATCCCTTCCCAATGGCCGAGGTCAGGGTCGGGAGGATCTTGTCCTAATGTAGTGTGCTAAAGCACCACGCCTTCGCGACCGCCACACCCTACCCGATTCGTTAGTGTGACTTGGATTGCGATAGTCTAATGAGAAGACGGGTCAACACGGCAAAGCCACGTGCATGTACAAGCCTCTCCGTCCACGCACTCTAGCCAACAAGGGAGGAGGATGTGGTTCCATCATCTGTCTCGCTGCGTAGTCGTTGCCAATAGCTGATACCCAGATTTTATCCTCAATCGTTTTGCACGACGATCCCCAACGCGATAGGCAGGAGACGATCGATCAAGATCCTACGTACTGACGGGTAGCGCGGGCCTTGCTATGCCACCTTCGAAACCACACACAGCACGACGTCAACACTTGACCCATCCAGGGACCCAGTGTGCGCTGGCTGTGGTCTTGCAACTCGTTCGACACTTCCCGCTCTTGAGGGAGAGCGTGATCAGCTTCAAGAAGCAGCGAGACGAAGCGATGGTGCGGATTCATGCCCAATGAAACCTACCCCGAAGGAGGTACTGAATATCATCCGCAAGCGCTGGGCTCGTATGACTGTGTTTGTTGCTTCCCTCTGTGTGTGCGTGGATGTACACCGCAAGAAACTGATAATTTCAAGGAATCAGTGCGCCCTCAAGCGGTCATGCAGCTAGTTCGGCACTTCCCGGAAAGCTGAATGTTGGCATTCAGGCCGGACTGGTTCCCTGGACCGTCCGTCCCGCGCCGTGTACAAACGAACACACAGAGAAGGAAGCGCGAATACAGTCATACGAGCCCAGCGCTTGCGGATACCGCGAGAGGTCGGCACATACATGCCCGTTCATGCTCAGACATGTCGTACACAACGCTTCCTTTCACTAAAACCTACCTCGGGCAAAATAGGCGTGAAATAGGGCGCTCACAAACCCTTACGTATGCCAGTACAGCTAGCTCTACCTCGAGGGAAACATCGCAGTCAAATATTTCGGCCGTCACTCACGTTGCAAATAGCAGGCTCTTCGCAGGCTTCCAACGAGGTCACTCCTGTAGAGGGAAGGCAGACGCAAGGCAGTGTCAAGGATTCGTTGATACCGCTCCTACTACAAGGTTCTCGCTCTTATAATGCTGCTGAAGCTGCGTAGCTTTCTCGCTCGGACTCAGGTAAGGACCATTTAGGCCCCGCGGTGATTGAACCTTGGCTACTTAGCAAATTATTTCCCTACCCAGACTCTACTTCCTGCAAAATTGCTCCGACGGTGGGTTACTTTCGACCCCCTAAACGTCGTTCCTCGGCCTATCGCATTACGAGAGCCATGGGCAACAGCCAATACCACCGCGCCGAGATCGTTTCATTTCGATGCGAAGCTAACGTACTAGTAATGTTCCATCGCCTCATCTCGTTGTCGCCGGTCCCATCCTTCTCGTCCCCGTTTCCTTTGCCACCAGGTCTGTCTTTGAAGTACGCAAGTCTACGGCCATTGGATCGAGCGAGCTTTTAGCTTCAATGAGCTCGGTGCTGAGGACCGCGACGCGTGCCTGCGCTTCGTCGCTCCCACGTCGGAAGTGCGCCGAAACAAGCCACTGTACCTATGCGGCTGCCGACCGCGCCCTCGCCGCCGCGGCCACGCGTGCATGGCGCCGCTTCCTTTCGACCCGGCGCTCAGGCTCGAGACACTCCCGAGTCGCGTCCCACTCGAAGCGTTCCTACGCTCTCCCCTGCTCCATGTAGCCTCCGCGTTGCTGACGTAGGTTACAAGGAGGAAAGAGCGGAGGGATACGCGGGTGCTTTGCTTGCTTGCATATATGGCCCACTGTAGCATGTGGTAAAGCGCCGGCGTATCTCTCTGCCCTTTCCTCCTTGTTGCAACACTATCAGCTCGCGTGGAAGATAGGCAGCGGAAGACGGCGCGGGAACGCTTGGAGTGAGACGCGACTCGGGGGCGTCTCGAGCGTGAGTGCCGGCTCGAAAGGAAACGGCGCCACGCAGAGGTCACCGAGGCGGCGAGGGCACGGTCGGCAGCCACAAAGGCACAGTAGCTTGTTTCGGCGCACTTACGCCGTGAGCGGGACGAAGCGTAGGGACGCATCGCGGTCCTTCGCACGGAGCTCACCAAAGCAAAAAGCTCGCTTCAAGCAATGGCCGAAGACTTGCGTGTTTCAAAGGCGGACCTGACGGCCGCTAAAGAAAAGCGCAACTGAACAAACAGATCCACCGATAACAAGGTCAGACGATGTAGTAGTAATAGTGTTCTAGCTTCTCTTCGAAATGAAACGATCTTGGCGCGGGGGTAGTGTCTGTTGTCCATGGCTCCCTGAACGCGACAGGCCGAGGAAGGGAGTTCAAAGGCCGTGTCCCGCAAACCAGGCCACTGTCGGAGCTATTTTGCAGGAAGTGGAGCATGGGCAGGGAGAGTGTGCTGCTAAGTAGCGACGGTTTATTCACCACGGGGGCTAGGTCCTCCCGACAATAGATCTAATTGCCACGCAGCTGCATCAGCATCAGCGGGAAAGCTTTAGCCAGAGCGGTACCGACCACAGCCTCGCACCGCCTTCTCTCAGTCCTTCCTCTGCTGATCGGACCTGATTGGACGTCAGTAAATAATGAGGTTACCTGTGCCGAGGTGAGTGGCGGCAGAAATGTTCTGTTGTGGCGTTCCCCTCGATGTAGACTTAACAAAATTAACGCGAGACCGGATTTGTGAGTGCTCTAACTACGGACTAATTGGTCTGAAGTGGGATGGTTGCAGTAAAGCGTCGTGTACGGTGCTTCTGGGCATTACCGGATGTATACTGACCTCTCACAGTATGTATCCGCACGAGCTCGGCTCATATGACTTTGTATGCGGGCTTCCCTCCTTGTGCTTGTGCTTGTACACGGCAGGAGGCTTCATACCGAAGGAAACATGTGGGCCCGAAAGGCTGTCCTGCAGCTAAATTGGTATTTTCCTCTATTGTGGGAGTTCGCGAGCATCTAAAAAGGAACGAGACGGCAACCATTCCCACAAAGGTACTAGTGTGATGCCTCCTTAATTATTGGTTCCTGTGGGGATATTACCCACCAAGACACAACATATGACGGGCAGCGCGGGACTTGCTTTACCGCCTTCAAACCCACACACAGCACGACTTCAGCACAAGAACCAACTATAAAGGAGGCATCACACCAGTATTTAGCGGGACAGCGCTCGGTTATCATCTCGTTGGTTCTTGAGCGCGCTAGTGAACCCCCACAAGAGAAGGAAGTACCGAAAGAGCTGTAGGAAGGGAAACACGTGCGCCCGAAATGCTGTCCTGCAGCTTTTTCGGCATTTCCCTCTCTTGTAGGAGTTCACCAGCGCGTTCAAAAAGAAAACGAGACAATGACCGAATACTGTCCCGCAACGATACTGGGGTAATGCTCCTTTGTCGTTCGTTGTTATGCTGACGTCGTTCTGTGTATGGTTTCGAAGGCGGTAAAGCAACGCCCGCACTGCCCATCAGTATGTAGGGTCGTGATCGACCTTCTCATTCGACTATCGCTTTGGGGGCCATCCTGTAAGTAAGTTCGGAAGCAAGGCTGGGCGTCAACAACTGGTAGCGATGCAGGAAGCGCGGCAGATAAAGGAAAGACGGACTCCCTTGTTGGGTCGTGTGCGTGAACGGAAAGGTTTGCACATGCGCATGGTTTACCGTGTTGACCCGTCTTCTCATTAGACTATCGCTACCCCAAGTCAAACTAACGTATCGAGTAAGATGTTGTGGTCATGAAGGCGTGCTGCTTCCGCGCATACTACATTTTTCCCATGCGTTTGGATTTGACTGTGCTCTTTTCCCTGCCTTGCCGTCGTAACTGCCAGCTGTCTCTAGGACGGTGCAGGGCGGGACAGGAGAAGATCCCTGAAACCATACAACTGTACAAACTTTTCCGCTCAAGCACACTACCCAACAAGGGAGGATGTACTTCCATCGTCTGCCGCGCTGCCTACATCGCTACCAATAGTTCATACCCAAGCGGAGCCACCGCGTTATGGGACTGCCGATTTAGGATAAACGCCGGCGTTCTGGCTCGAATTTACGCCCGAGACGGTCCCGAGACGCGTGAACTCGGAGCGCACCTGGGCCACTTCCCGCTTGGCGCCCCTGTCGTTGGCGTGCAACCCCGCCGTGGTCTAGACAGCTTCATTCACCCACCTCTCTTTTGCAGCGACGCTTAAACTCGTCCACGCGGTGCCGACGTAATTAGCACAAGGAGGAAAAGCCTGAGGGAAAAGCCTCTGCTTTGCTTTTTTGCACATAGGAGTGTGGCCTCTGTGCCGGTACGAGTGCTTTCGCAGGGCAAGACCGGGTTTACCACTTCTACTCCAAACATATTTTGACGACGAACCGTCGATCGAATGCCGACAAATGCGAGGGGAGGCCGGCGTGGTTAAAGTATACGTGGTATGCAGCTTTTACAAGTGAGAGTCTGGTGGAATACAAAGTCTATCTTGGTGCGCTTCCCCACGACACAACCGAGACACGTTTCGGAATGCTCCCGACATTGTCCGCTCGAAAGAGAGTAGGCTGACGCTTCCATCTTCTGGGGTAACAAAGGAATTCCAGCGCTCTGCCGTGCAAGCCCCACTCATGGAAAATTACCTTCTGTGTCAAGCCTAAAAGCGCGTAATGCATTGCCGGCACGCGATCAAGCGTTATGTTTTCTTCAGCTAACGTACCACAGATATTGTAATAAGGCTGTGGCTACAGCGCACGCGTAGCCTAACTATCAAAGCGAAGCCACAATACCACATCGCCTCGCCTTGTGTTCCTCTTATATTTCCTGCATTTCGTCTTGAGTATTGCGCTCCACCTGGCATCCCTGCACGGGGATGCAAGGCGAAGCGTAGCGCTCAAGACGAAATCCATAGAATATAAGAGGATTACGAGGTGACGTGATGTAGTATTGTGGCTTCGGTTCGATAGTTGGGCTACGTGTGCGCTGCAGCGATGGCTTTCTTACCATAATTGTGATTCGTAGTAGGCTGAAGAAACGTCGGCGTGCACCCTTGCGGCGGTTTCAGCAGCTGCACGGATCTCCCTCCCGCAGCAACGCTCAATCGCTTCCACAAGTTGCTGATGCAGTTTGCACAAGGAGCAAAAAGCAGAGGGATACGCTGACGCTTTTCTTTGTGGCACATAATTGTTGGGCTTAAATACCGGTACGGCCGCATTTGCATGGCAGGCTCCCTTCTCTGGAGCCAGGTTTCCACTTCTACTGTAAGCATTTTGACGACGAACCGTCGATCGAATGCTGACAAACGCGAGGGAAGGGGAGTGGTTCAGTTATATCCAGCTTATACAAGAGCCAGTCTGGTGGAATACAGAGTGTACCTTGGTGCGCTTGCCCGCGACAAGGCAACCAAGGCACATTTAGTCATGCTCCCGACAACAAGGGCTGACGACCTCCAACTGTTCGCTCGAAAGCGAGTAGGCTGACGCTTCCACCTTCTAGGGCAACAAACGAAATTCCAGCGCTCTGCCGTGCAAGCTCTACGCAAATAAGATTGCCTTCTATGTCAAGTCTAACAACGCGTGATCCATTGCCGAGCCAGCAACATGCCTTATTCAGCCTACGTAACACGATTAATTAGTATCATGATTTGGAAACAAAACCATCGCTGCAGCGCCGACACAGCCCAACTTTCGAAGCGGAGACACAACACCACATTGCCTCATCTTATGTCGATTGTTCTCGTATTTTATCTACTGAATCTCTCCTTAGCCTTGCGCTCGGCCTTGCATCTCCGCGCAGGGGTGCAAGTCCCAGCGAAGAGATATAAGGAGCTCAAAGCTGAAGCAGAGATTCAGGAAAAGAATGACAAAAACACGGCCATAAAGTGAGGCGAT
Source organism: Laminaria ephemera (assembly GCA_036873875.1). Taxonomy (NCBI): domain Eukaryota; class Phaeophyceae; order Laminariales; family Laminariaceae; genus Laminaria; species Laminaria ephemera. The sequence continues at coordinate 10,158 of JAYJMJ010276507.1, forward strand.
GTAGTTGTGGCTTCGCTTCGATAGGTAGGCTATGCGTGCGCTGCGGCGATGGCTGTCTTGCCATAAGCGTTATACGTAGGCGTGAAGAAGTGCCGGCGTGCACCCTTGTGACGGACTCAACAGCTGCACAGACCTCCTTCTCGCAGCGACGTTCAATCGGTTCCACATGTTGCTGATGTAGTTAGCACAAGGAAGAAAGAGCGGAGAGGTACACAGGTGTTTTGTTTTCTTGCACACAAGCGTCTGGCCTAAATTCCGGTACGGGCGCTGTTACGGGGCGGGTTATGGAGTCGGTTTACCACTTCTACTCTAAACACACTTTGAAGTCAAACCGTCGATCGAAGGCTGACAAACGCGAGGGGAGGAGTGCGGTTAAATACAAATGCAGCTTTTACAAGTGAAAGTCTGGTGGAATACTTGGTGCGCTTGCCCACGACACAACAACCGAGGCACGTTTCGGGATGCTCCCGACGACAAGGGCTGATGATCTCCCATTGTCCGCTCAAAAACGAGTAGACTGACGCTTCCACCTTCTGGGGTAACAAATAAATTCCAGCGCTTTGCCATGCAAGCGCCATTCAAGCAAGACTGCCTTCTGTGTCAAGTCTAAGAGCGCCTGGTGCATTGCCGGCACGAGATCCAGCGTTACATTTTGCTTACGTATCATGATTATGGTAAGAAAGCCATTGCTGCCGCGCACACGTAGACTAACTATCGAAGCGAATCTGCCATACTACACTACCTCACCTTATGTCGCGTGTTTTCGTATTTCGTCTTCTGAATCTCTGCTTCAGCCTTCGCTCCGCCTTGTATCCCCGCGCAAGGATGCAAGTCCCCGCGCAGGGACGGAAGAGGAAGCTTAAAGCTCAAGCAGAGATTCAGGCAATGAAAGACGAAAACAAGCGACATAAGGTGAGGCATCGTAGTATTGTGGCTTCGCTTCGATAGTTAGGCTACGTGTGAGCTGCGCCGATGGCTGCCTTGCCATAATCGTGATACGTAGGCTGAAGAAACGTCGGCGTGCACGCGTGCGGCGGCGGCCTCAACAGCTGCACGGATATCCCTCCCGCAGCGACGCTCAATCGTTTCCACATTTTGCTGGCGTAGTTTGCACAAGGAAGAAAGAGCGGAGGGATACGCCGGTGCTTTGTTTTTTTGCACATGAGAGTCTGGCCTAAACTCCGGTACGGGCGCATCCGCAGGGAACTCCCCCTTTTGGGGAGCTGGGTTGTCACTTCTACTCACGCAACACAATTTGACGACAAACCGCCGATCGAATTCTGACAACGCGAGGGGAGGGGATGTTGGTCAAATTGTATGCAGCTTTTAGAAGTGAGAGTCTGGTGGAATACAGAGTACCTTGGTGTGCTTGCCCGTAGCACGGCAACCGAAGACTCTCCCGACACTAAGGGCTGACGATCTCCCATTGTCCGCTCGAAAGCGAACGGCCGGACGCTTGAATTTCCCGGGGTAAACAGCTGGAAATTCCAGCGCTCTGCCTTGCAAGCCTCGCTTAAGCAAGACCGCCTATTGTATCAAGTCTAAAAGCGCCCGATGTGTTGCCGGCACAAACGCCAGCGTATGGTTTCGTAAGCGTACGTATGATGACCACGGAAAGAAAGCCATCACTGAGGCAAGCTACGATAGAGGTAGCACCTAATTTTTCTGCGACTCCTCACTTGAAGAGCTCTAGACCTCGCCCAAACGCTGACTTTGAGATAAATGAAGATGTAACCCGATGGACAATCGCACGGCCTATGATTTAAAGTCGGGTGCTATTGTAACACACAACAAGGTTAGGTGGTTCCTCAGTTGGGGAGCTCCGTCACTCAGAAATAGGTTTGGCCAAACAATGCTACCCTTATCGTAGAACGCGTCCACTGTACCGCATAGGCGCATAGGTAGCCTCATTATCGAAGCGAAGTCACGATCTTCCGCCGTTTCACCTTGTGTCGCGTGTGTTACCTTTCACACCAACGCCCGAATGGGTAGGGTGGACCGTAACTGGACCGAGTCCGGCGGGAGGCTGTTTTCTCATGGCCGGGGGT
>JAYJMJ010276518.1:0-30261 GCA_036873875.1 Laminaria ephemera
TCGGTCGATCCTGCGGCCCTTCCCGTGGTCGATATCAGCATCGAACCGAACGACGGCGTCGAGACCCACAGCGGTCGCTCGATCCTTCGAGGCGTACTCGAGCTCTAGGATCTCGTCACCGGGGTCGCTAGGTTGGCGCGATGACTCGAGCTGGCGCGAAACCGAACATTCTGTTCATCACCGTCGATCAGTGGCGGGGCGAGTGCCTCTCGTCGCTTGGCCATCCGGTTGTTCAGACGCCGAATCTCGATGCTCTTGCAGCACGAGGCGTGCAGTTCACCCGCCACTACTCCCAGGCGAGTCCGTGTGGGCCGAGTCGGGCATCGATCTGGACGGGCCAGTATTTGCACAATCATCGCTCGGTGTTCAACGGAACTCCACTCGATAACCGTTTCACCAACATTGCTCGTGAGGCTCGAAGCCTCGGATACGACCCCACATTGTTCGGCTATACCGACACCACCTTGGACCCCCGCACCCTCGACGACGATGATCCCCGGCTGCGCACCTACGAAGAGGTCCTGCCCGGTTTCTCGGTGGGGGTGCAACTAGCTGACGACCACAAACCATGGCTCGCTTGGATGGCACAGAAGGGCTACGACATCGCCGACCATGCCAGCTTCATCGCTCCGATGGCCGACTATCCCGGAGCTGATCAGCGAGGCCCTACCTGGGCACCTCCCCCGTTTCCGGCCGAATGCACCGAGACAGCTTTTCTCACCGAAGCCGCAATCACTCACCTCCAGAGCGTGGCTCCGAACGCCAACACTCCAAACGGGGCCTCAGACGCCGGTACAGAGCCCTGGTTCGTCCACATGTCGTATCTTCGGCCGCACCCGCCGTTTGTTGTGCCAGAGCCTTACAACGACATGTACGACCCTGCCGACGTAGCAATGCCGGTTCGCCATGCGACCATCGAGGCCCAGTCGCGGGTTCACCCGCTCGTTGCTCGGACCGTCGAGGCGTTCGCCGGCGAGAAGCTTGGCGATGAGCACCATGTCCGCCAGCTTCGAGCTACCTACTACGCCATGATGACCGAAGTCGATGATCAGCTCGGCAGGCTTCTCGACGAGGTCGCCTCCCGACCCGACGGCGACAACACCATCATCGTGCTGACCTCAGATCACGGCGAGATGCTCGGCGATCATTGGCTGACCTCCAAGCTGGGCTTCTACCCCCAGGCATTTCATATCCCGCTCATCGTTGCCGGGCCAGGCATCGTCGGCGGGAAAGTGGTCGATGCATTCACCGAAAACGTCGATCTGGCACCAACGATTGTCGAGCTGATCGGCGGAGAGATCCCGGCCCAGTTCAACGGCCACTCGCTGACGCCGTTCCTACAGGCTTCCGACGCTGATTCTGGCGCAGAGGCAGAGGCCGAGGCGTCGATCGCTGAATGGCGCAACGAAGCACATTGGAGCTTCGACTTTCGATACTTCGCCGGCTTCTTTCCGGGGATGAGGCTGAACGACTGCACACTTGACGTGTTGTTGGACCACGACGGCATGTATGTCCACATCGCCGGCATGGACCCGTTGTTCTTCGACCGAACCGACGATCCAGACATGCTGACCAACCAGGCCGCAAACCCAGGACACGCCAGCCAAGTATTGGGCTACGCCCAACGAATGTTGTCATGGCACCAAAGCACCGCAGACCAAACCCTCGCCAACCTCATGGCAGGCCCAAACGGTACCGAGCATCTACCCAACAACAGCTCTGAGTCGAGCCGGCCGACCAAAAGATGAGAGTCGAGCCGAAGCGCAGAGCGAAGGAGCTCGCGACGAAGCGACCAAAAACTCAGATTAGCTTTTCTACGAATCCTTCGAGCTGACGCAGGTTGCGCACTTCGTAGACGCCGTCGCAGTAGTTGGTGTACTCGCCCACGATGGAGTCACCGGTATCCCAGTAGCTCTTTGGTTCGGGGTTGAGCCAATGCACCTGGCGGGCTTTGCTCTGGATCTCTTTGATAATCCAGCTCTGCGATGCGTGGTAGTTGTTGCGGGCGTCGCCAAGGATCAAGACCGTGGTCTTGGGGCCAATGTCTTTGCCGTAGCGCTCCCAGAACACGCCGAAGGCATGCCCGTAGTCGCTATGGCCGTCGACCCAAACCACGTCGGCTTCGGTGTTGACCCGATGCACGGCTTCGGAGATGTCGTCGACACCGTCGAAGAATCGGGTGACCTCATCGAGGCCGTCGATAAAGACAAACGCCCGAACCTTCGAGAACTGGCCGCTGATGGCGTACACCAGATGCAAGGTGAACCGTGCAAAGGCAGCAACCGAACCAGAGATATCGGCGATAACAAAGATCTCGGGTTTATGCGGCTTCGGGAACCGAAACTGCGGATCAGCGGGGACACCGCCGTAGCTCAGTGAAGTACGAACCGTCTTGCGGAAGTCGAGCGGACCGCGTCGGCCGTACTTGCGCTTGCGAGCCAACCGAGCGGCCAGCTTGCGGGTAAGCGGGTAGATCGCCTTGCGGAGACTGTTCATCTCTTCGCGTGTGGCGTGCATGAAATCGACGTCTTCGGGCAGCGGTTTACGAAGCGTGCGAGACATTGCCTCAACGCCACGATCGGCCACCAACATGCGCCGAATCTCGGCTTCGATTTCTTTCTTGAGCTTTTCGATACGGTCGTTGAATTCGTCGCGTTCGAGGCGCTCTTCGAACTTACTCAGCTGACCGTCGGGAGCTTGCTCCCGGCTTTGGTCCATGAGCTGTTCCATCATCCCGTCGAGATCGAGATTCCGGAGCGTTCGGTACAGGTAGTACGTGCCGCCGACCGGGCGACCTGGCTCCATGCCGGCGTACCGACGCACAGCCTGGCGGGCCAGCGCCCGCATCATTGCCTGATCGCCCTTCTTGAGGGCGTCCATCAGCATTTGAGCGAGCTGTTCGGGGCTAAGTGCTTCTCCGCCGCCACCGCCCTGGCCCTGGCTCGCGCCCTGGCCCTGGGCTTCGCCCTGGTCGTCGTCGTCCATGTCGTCGAGATCAGGGAAACGATCTTCGGTGATCTCGTACTCCGAGCCCCGCATCGCAAAGAACACCTCGAAGACGATCTCGAAGGCGTGCCAATGCGAATGGTTCTTCACCAGCGTCGCTGCAAGGGCGTACTTGAAGGTCTCTCGATCCTCCATTGGAATGTGCTTTACCGCCTCCATCGCATCGAGGTTCTCGGTAAGGCTTACCGGTAGCCCAGCGTTACGAAGCTCGACAATGAAACCCGACAACAGGTCGAGCATTGGCGACCCGCTCGACGACGGGTCGTCCGCTGGCTCGGTGGGCGATTCGGTGGTGGTCATGCGATCTTCCGCTTACGGGCCTTAACCCGAGAACTCGTCGGACTGAGCGAATTCCTTGATGGCCTTGGTGATGTCGCTTTGGTACTTGAGCAAAATGTTGACGGTGTCGGTTGCCGTTTCGGCGTCGATCTGGTCGATCCCCAACAAAATGAGCGTGCGAGCCCAGTCGATGGTTTCCGATACCGACGGGGCTTTCTTCAACTCGAGCTGGCGGATCGACCGAACAATACGGGTGATCTGATCGGCGAGGTTGTCGGTAAGGCCATCGACCTTGTTCAGGATGATCTGCTTTTCGCGTTCCATCTCTGGGTAGTCGATGTGGAGGTAAAGACAACGACGCTTGAGGGCTTCGGAAAGCTCACGGGTGTTGTTCGAGGTCAAGAAAACCAGCGGGATCTGCTTGGCTTCGATGGTGCCGAGCTCTGGGATCGATACCTGGTAGTCCGAGAGGATCTCGAGCAGGAGTGCTTCGGTTTCGATCTCGACGCGGTCGACCTCATCGATGAGAAGCACAACCGGGTCTTCGGAGCGGATTGCTTCGAGGAGCGGACGGGTCAGCAGGAACTCGTCAGAGAAGATGTCATCTTCGATGGCATCCCACTCGACTTCGGAGTTTCGCTCGGCTTGGATGCGGAGGAGCTGCTTCTTGTAGTTCCATTCGTACAGTGCTTTGGCTTCATCGAGCCCTTCGTAGCACTGGAGGCGAATGAGTCGAGCGCCGGTGATTTCGGCGACGCTCTTCGCGAGCTGGGTCTTTCCGGTTCCGGCCGGGCCTTCGACCAGAATTGGCTTCTGAAGTCGATCGGCGAGGTACACCACCCCAGCGATGCCATCGTCGGCAAGGTAGTCAGCGGCTTCAAGATCGGCGCGGACCGATCCAACATCAACAAAACGAGGGTCCATTTTAGGGAGCGTACTGGGGGATGGCCTAATGCCCGCAATTGATTCGCCCGTTTTGTCGGGCGCTTTGGCGCTAGCGGTTTTCGAGCATCTCTTGCGCTTCGATCCACTGTTCCTCAAGGGTCGAGAGTTGGCCTTCGACATCGGACAATTCGTTGCCCAGTTTCGTGAGCAGCTGATGGTCGGTGGTTGCGACAAGCTCTTCGGTGAGCTTTTCTTTGCGCCGCTCGAGGGGACGCATAGCCTTCTCGAACTCTTTGACCCGGTGCCGTAGCGTGCTGTGGGAAGGACCCGACTTCTTCTCTTGGGACTCCTTTTGGGACTTCTCTTGGGACTTCTCTTGGGACAGAGCCTCTTCCGCCTCCGCCTGCTCGGCCGTTTTCACCGGCTCGGCCATGGTTGCGTCTGGCGCCGACGCTTCGAGGCGTTGCAGCGTCGCGGCCTTTGCCGCTTTGCCGGGCGTTTGTCCCACAGCAAGTGTTGTCTCAACGGTCCGGTCGAGGAATGCCCGGTCGTGACTCACCACAACGACGGCTCCAGGCCAGTCGTCGAGGAAGTCTTCGAGCACGCGCAGGGTATCGAGATCGAGGTCGTTGGTTGGCTCATCGAGGAACAGCACGTTTGGCCGCTCAAGCAACACCATGACCAGCTGGAGTCTGCGCCGCTCACCGCCCGACAACAATTCGATCGGAGCGAACTGGGCATCGCTGTCGAACCAGAAGCTCTCCATGAGTTTCACGTCGGCCCAGTCAGGTTCGCCGTCGCCGCCGATGACCGCATCACGAAGCCGCATCTTTGGATCGAGGTCGCGTCCGATCTGGTCGTAGTAGCCGAGCTTGACCGTTGGGCCGTGAATAACGGTGCCGTGGTCGGCCTCACGTCGCTTGGCCATGATGTCGAGCAAGGTGGACTTGCCGGCACCGTTGGGGCCGGTGATGCCGAGGCGGGCACGGCGATCGAGGAGTAGATCGATACCGGAGAACAGCTCGCGAGCCGGCTCATCGGGGCCGCCGCCAATGCTTTTGCCAATCCCCTCGAGGTCGATGACTTGGTCGCCGAGACGAGGGGTTCCGATGTGTAGGTCGAGCTCGGTGGTGCGGGCCGCTTCTTGCGCCTTGTGGTTCACCAGCGCGGTTGCCGTTTTGATTCGAGCTTTGGATTTCGCGGTTCGAGCGGGAGCCCCACGCCGGAGCCAGGCCAGCTCGGTGCGAGCCAGGTTCTTTCGCACGTCTTCGGACTTGGCAGCCGCTTCCTCGCGAGCCGCCCTTGCTTCGAGATAGTGGGCATACCCGCCCTCGTGAACAAAGCCGGTTCCGCGATCGAGTTCGAGGATCCGGGTCGTCACCCGGTCGAGCACATGCCGATCGTGGGTAACGAACAGGAGTCCGCCGTTGAAGTTGGCCAACCGCTGCTCGAGCCACGAGATGGCATCGACATCAAGGTGGTTCGTTGGTTCATCGAGTACGAGAAGATCGCATTCGGTTACGAGAGTCCGCGCCAATGCGGTTCGCTTCGCTTCGCCTCCACTGAGCTGGGAGGTAGGCGTATCGAGGAACGCACCCATCCCGAGCCGGTCGAGTACCGCCTCGCCTTCCCATTCGTGGCCCACGGCTTCACGTACGGTGCCGGGTCCGAGATCGGGGTTCTGCCCCAGCGCAGCGATGCGCACGTTGCGGCCCCAACGAACCGTGCCGTCTTCGGCTTCACGATCGCCGGTGAGCACGCTCAGCAACGTCGACTTGCCGGTGCCGTTTAGCCCGACGATTCCTATGCGGTCACCGGAGTGCACCGTGATGGAAAGATTGGAGAAGAGCGAGCGTCCAGGACGCGCCATTCCGATTGCGGTGGCATCGACCAGGACCATCCCCCCATCATTACCTACTCGCGGGGCATTACCTACTAGCAGGGCATTACCTACCCGCGAGGCCTGGGTCACAACGGCGAACAACTCTGGCCCGGAATATTTCCGAACCAGAGTAATCAGCCCACACAGCGCCATATTCGAGCGAGGCCGCGGAAACGACTCACTTCTTATCCAGGGTTGCGAGTGCCAGCCTCGCTGGGGGGAAGTGCCCGAGAAAAACTCGGGCCAGCGAGACCGGAAACTTTGATCGGGGCTGCGAACAGCCCCAACCGGTGGTGACACCACTATGGAGGGTCAACGCGGATCTCGAAATGGGCAATTCGGCCCAACCACCGCCCCAACTCCGACCCGGGGCTCTTGATACATCCAGCCACTTGCTCCCCACGTGCAACTTTGCCGTAGTGTCCGGGTATGTCTGATCTTCCGGTTCTTGTTGATCTTCAGGGCGATGTTTTGGCCATTCGTCTTGACGATGGCAAAGTAAACGCGCTTTCCCACCAGTCGATTGAACTGGTTCATGCTGGCCTCGACCGGGCCGAGGCCGAAGCAAAAGCGGTTGCGATCTTCGGTCGTCCAGGAAAGTTCTGCGCCGGGTTTGATCTCAGCGTCATGAAGGCAGGCCAAGAAGCATCGTCAGCCCTTGTCAAAGAGGGCGCACGCCTATCGATGCGAATCTTCGGCCTCCCTCTGCCCACCATCGCTGGTTGTACCGGTCACGCACTTGCTGCCGGTGCAATTTTGCTCAACGCGTGCGACGTTCGCATCGGCGCTGCTGGCGACTTCAAGCTCGGGATGAACGAAGTATCCATTGGGATGCCGCTTCCGATCTTTGCGGTCGAACTCGCCCGAGAACGCCTCACCAAAACAGCATTTCCCGCAGCTACGGGCCTTGCCCAGGTGTATGGCCCCGACGACGCAGTTACCGCCGGCTACCTCGACACAGTCGTCGCACCCGACAACCTTGAAGCCGAGGTCATGGCTGTCGCTCAGGCCTACGCCGAAACGCTCAGCCGGTCGGGGTTTGCCAAAACCCGCACCAACGTGCGCCAGGCCACGATCGACCATGTCCTCGCCACCCTCGATGCCGACCTCGGCGACTTTAGCGTCGATTCTTAAATCCCCCTAGCACTTCCCTCGTTCCGTAGTCACGCATTCACTGTTCGTGACCTAAACCTTCCCCTTCGATACCCTATGACCATGACTACTCCACCCCGCCCCGGCTACTGGCTGGCCAATGACGGCAAGTGGTACCCACCTGAGCTTCACCCGGACCGCATTCGCGAACGCCTCGCAGCAGAACGTGAAGAGTCCCGTGCAGCACTCGGTGGACACGCCGCGACACCACCAAAGTCCCCCACCGCGGCCGCAACGCCAGAGTCGAGCGACCTTGCGTCACCGATGCCGCATCCGTCCGAGCCGCCGCTCGACGACGACACCTCAGCGCCCCTCGACACCAACGTTGCTTCCCCGGCGATCACCCCCGCCGAGATCACCAGCCCACAGGCTCCAGAGGTAGCTCCAGAGGTAGTAGTACCCGAAACCCCAGAGGTTCTCTTGGACGAGACCCCCGAGGTACTCGTCCCCGAAACCCCCGACGTTCTCTCTCGTGACACAGCGGAGACGATCGAGACAGTCGAGACAGAAGAGATCGCGGACATACCCGAAATAGCCGAGGTCGAAATCGACGAACCCGAGATGGCTGATCTCGAAATCGAGGAACTCGCCGATCTTGAGATCGCCGAACCCGACGGCCCAACCGATGCCGAACTTCTCGAGATCGAACGGCTCGAAACGGAAGCAGCGTCACTCGACATCGACCTGCCCGTCGACGAAGAGATCTCCGCCCCCGACGACTCATCAGCCGATTCCCGTTGGTCGCGCCGCTCAGAAACCGTCGACCAGAGCGATACGGTTCCCCTCGTACCGGCTCCACCAGAAACCATCGAGCCCCCTGCGCTCCCTGAACCGACGATCACCGAACCGACGATCACCGAAACGCCGGTCGAATCCGCCGTCCAGCCACCAGCAGCGCCACCGGTCTTCGAATCACCGACACCTGCTCCACCTGCTCCACCTTCTTCACCTCCTCCTTCTTCTACTTCTTCTACTTCTCAACCTGCTGATACGGCGAGCACCCAAGCCCCCACTATCGAAGAGCCAGCAGCCGCCTCGCCGCAACGGTCACCCATCCCCGAGCCGTTCCCCGAAGCCTCCGCCGACGACCTCGTCGAGGAGCAGCCCCAGAAGTCGTTCCTGCGACGATGGTGGCTCCCCATAGCGCTCGTTCTTGCGTCGCTCGCGTTGGTTAATTGGGTGATCATGCCCTACATCGACACCGATCGAAACAACGATGACGAGGACCAACTCAACGTGTTTGAGCTGGAAACCGGCACCTGTATCAACGAGATCGATCTCGAGATCCAGGACGAATTGAAAGGCACGGTCGAGCGTGTCGCTTGTTCGTCACCGCATACCCACGAGATCTTTCATCGGGTCAATCATGACGAAGGGCCGTTCGACCAAGCTCTCATCGAAGAATTCGCGACCAACGACTGTCTCGGGATGTTCGAGACCTACACCGGTGAGTTCTATAGCCGCTCGCAGCTCAAGTTCATCCTGCTTCTCCCGAATGAGAAGGCGTGGGACAAAGATGACCGGACCACGATCTGTGCACTGTTTGGCGATGCCCTGCTTACGGAATCTGCACGCTCCTAAACGGGTTCACAGTAGATACGTCTAGAAGAAACAGGATTTTTCATGGGAACCAACCAACTTGATGGTGTCGAATTTTACTGGCGCCCCGGCTGCCCCTTTTGTTCAGGTCTTGACCGCAAGCTCTCGAAGCTCGGCATCCCGATGAACAAGCACAACATCTGGGATGACCCAGCTCATGCGCAAACGGTTCGAGGAATCGCCAACGGGAACGAGACGGTACCAACCGTCGTTATCGCTGGTGTCGGAATGGTGAACCCAAGTGCCGACCAGGTCATCGAAGTGCTCGCCAAGAAAGCACCTCATCTCGTACCTGAAGGCTGGACCGGCCAAAAAGGCGGCGGCAAGATGCGCAAACTCTTCGGCGAATAGGCAAGAGCGCCGCTAGGGCAGGAACCGACCGCAGACGGGCCAGGGAGCATTGCCCCGCCGGGCAAATAGCTCTCGTGCCCGAGCGTCTTGTTCAAGCGGTGGAGCTACCGCTGGGTCGCCCTCGCCGCCAACCGTTCGCCACGTTTGACGATCGAACTGATACGCGCCTCGGTAGATTCCGCTCTTCGAGATCGCTCCGTAGTTTCCGGTGGCTTCACACATCCGAAGCCGTTCCCAGTTGGCTGCTGGCGCTTCGCCGTAGCGTCCCTCGGCGACCGCTATATCGCTGCGGTGCCATGCCGAAGCAATGATGTGAAGCTGCTCGACATCGGAAAGATGCTGCGCCGCAGTCTCAGCCTCAGCCGCAGCAACTTCATATGCCACCTGTGCCCGCTGCGCTCCAATAGCAAGCTGGTGGATCTCGGTGCCGGCGGCGAAGGCGAGCTCGCTGTAGTTCGATGCCGCCGCTGACACGTTGCTTGCTTGCGCAACAACAAGGTGTCGGCGCCAGCTGATATCGGATGCCTGACCTGGGCCGAGGAGCAGCTCAACCTCTTTGATGGCCTCGCCGCCCCCGACGTATGACGCAACCGCTAAGGCGATTGCGTTGGTTCGAGCATCGGCGAGTTCGGTGAGTAAGAACCCTTCGCGGGCATCGAGGAGGTCGAGTGCATCTTGGGTAGCGAGGTAGCTGGCCTCAAGATCGACCACGTCGGCTTGGGCTTGCTGATTACGAGCTCGGGCTGCCGCAAGCTGAGCATCGGCCTCGGCCAGCGTCGGCACGCCTTGTCGTTCACTTGGCTGCCCAGACGCCACGCCACTTGAGAACAAGAGCGCCGAGACCAGAAGCCCGACGACCAAAACGATCATGCCTACCGGAGCAAATTGAAACGCACGCGACACATTTGGGTCGTCGAACGACCCGATGCGGCGCCATGGTTGGTGGGGTTTACAGGTCATAGGTAGGGCTGAAAGAACACTAGATCGACATATTTGACCGCGACTCACTGGAGTTTTGGCTGGCACCAAACTTTGGAAGATTTCGCTCCGATTTTCGCATTTAGCACTAAACTGAGCAATCGCTCAGATTTGTGCTACAATTCTCCTAACGCACACGCATGCCGAGCGGGCCCGTCAAGTGTTTCCGACCACCTCACTTCGCATGATGCCGGACTGTTCGATCCCACAAACCAACAGCACGAGGTCCAACGTGACTGACCTACTGGCCAACCAATCCATCATCGAAGACGACAACACGTCGACCACCGAACAACCGTCCACCTCTGCGGCCTTCGAGACCGTGGTAGAACTCCTCGCCGGATCGGGTCCAGACCGATCTACCTGGATCGGCGAAGCCCTCTGTGGCGGCAAGACCCATCTCTTCTTTGCCCCGCCAGGCGAGCGGCGCACCCGGCGCACCAAACGCGAAGCTCTGGCAAAGTCGTACTGCCTCCAATGCCCGGTAATGGCCGAGTGCCGGTCATCGGCACGCGAGAACCGCGAAAGTGGCTTTTGGGGTGGCGAAAACGAAGAGCAGCGAGCCGCTGCTGGTTTCGCTCCGAAATCACCCAACCGCCGAGCGGTCGCCGATGCGGCCCGCACCGCCCGGAAGACTGCGTGACGCTCGCTCCGAACGAGACGGCGTGAAGATGCTCACTCTTCAAGAAGCAGCCGACCAGCTCGGCGTGCACTACATGACCGCATATCGCTATGTGCGAACCGGTCGGCTCGACGCCACCAAAGACGGAGCCATCTGGCAGGTTCACCCCGACGACCTCCAATCATTTGTCGATGGCAAAGACCCGTCCACGTCCACCACCGCACTTTCGTCCTTCGACGATGCCTGGCTTCGGCTCTTTAAACGTCTCATCGCAGGCGACGAGGCCGGCTGCTGGAACATCATCGAAGAATGTCTCGCCTCGGGAATGACACCTCACACCCTTTACGGACAACTCATCGCCCCGGCGTTGACCGAAGTCGGTGACCGCTGGGCCGCTGGCAACCTCGATGTCGTCGACGAACATCTCGCGACCGCCACGGTCACTCGGCTCATCGGACGACTCAGCCCGCAATTCATGCAGCCGGGAAGATCACGCGGCACTGTCGTGCTGGCTATGGTCGCCGGCGACAACCATGCGTTGCCGAGCGCAATGCTCGCTGACGTACTTCGGCTCAACCGCTTCGACGTCATCGACTTAGGTGCAGACTCCCCTGGCGAATCAATTGCCGCCGCCGCCCACCGGTCAGATTCACTTGTGGCGATCGGAATATGCAGTCTGAGCGGTGCTCGACCGAATGAACTACCAAAAACGGTCAAGCTGCTTACCGCCGCCGGATTCGGTGGGCAGGTCTTCGTTGGGGGGCCCGGCGTCGAGCAGTCCAAACTTCAACGCATCTCCCCTGCCCCGACCGTCACCACCACGTCACAGGACGCCGTCGACTTCGTCGTTGCTTCGTCTGCTCATCGACCTCCCGCCGTCGCCTCCTAGCGGCCGCTCTCAACGCAGTAGGGTCGGCCGCCATGCCTGAGGGACACACAATTCACCGCCTAGCACGCGATCTCAATCGAGATTTCCGAGGCACCTCGCTTGCGACAACGTCGCCCCAGGGCCGGTTCGACGAAGGCGCCCACGAGCTTGACGGCCAGAAGCTCGTTCGCGCCGAGGCGCTCGGCAAACACCTCTTTCTCAACTTCGAGTTTGCTCAGGCACACATTCACCTCGGCTTATTCGGGAAATTCCGCCGACAGAAGGCGCCCGCGGATCCGCCCGGCGAGAACAAACGTCTCCGTCTTGCCGGCCCCGATGTGGTTTGGGATCTTTCGGGACCAACGGTCTGTGCCCTCATCAATCCTGAGGAATTCGATGCAATCGAAAAACGCATCGGCCCCGACCCGCTCCGCAAAGACGCCGATCCTTCCCGGTTCGTAAAACGAGCCAGGAAGAGCCCGACCCCTATCGGCGGACTTCTCCTGAACCAAGCGGCAATCGCCGGAGTCGGAAACGTGTACCGGGCCGAATTCTGCTTCCTCGCCGGCATTAATCCTTTCGTTCCGGCCAAGAACCTTGCCGATGCCACCGCCCAGCAACTCTGGGATCTTTCAGTCGAACACCTCACCGAAGGGGTCCGGCTCAATCGCATCGTCACCCGCAATCCAGAAGACGTTGGCGTGACACGCAGTCGCATTAAGGCCGGCGACCGACTCTACGTCTACAAACGCGCCGGCAAACCGTGCCGGACCTGCCAAACCCCAATCGAACGCGACGAAATCGCCAAGCGCAAGATCTGGTTCTGCCCCACCTGCCAACCGAGCTGATCATGCCTGAACTCACACCTGAAAAGTACGACGCAATTCTGATCGTCTCCTTCGGAGGCCCCGAAGGCCCCGACGATGTCGTGCCCTTTCTTCGCAACGTCACCGAAGGCCGAAACATCCCCGATGAGCGACTCGCCGTCGTTGGCCAGCACTACGCATCATTCGGTGGCGTCAGCCCCATCAATGGACAGGTCCGCGAACTCATCGATGCGATTCGCCCAGCGCTGTCGGCCGCCGGCCACGACCTCCCTATCTATTGGGGAAACCGAAACTGGCACCCGATGCTCGCCGACACGATCCAAACGATGCGCGACGACGGCGTCAGCCGGGTCCTCGCGTTTGTCACTTCGGCGTACTCCTCGAACTCCGGTTGCCGGCAATACCAAGACGACATCGCCAAGGCCATCGCTGCGACGGCAGGCCCCGCAGCAGATGCCCCCGACTTCACGGTGAGAAAGGTTCGTCCGTTTTTCAACCATCCCGGTTTCGTGCACACGATGGCCGACAACGTCGAAGCAGCGCTTCGAAGCTTGAGTGCAGAGGCCCGCTCGAACGCCCGGGTCGCCTTCACTGCGCACAGCATTCCGATGGGTATGGCCGTGGGTTGCGACTATGAGGAACAGCTCATCGAGGTCTCCCGGATCATTGCCGAGCGTCTCGACTCATCTGAGCATCTCGACGGACCGATTCCCTGGGACCTCGTCTATCAGAGTCGAAGTGGCCCACCCCAGGTGCCGTGGCTCGAACCCGACATTTGCGATCATGTCGACGCCCTCGCCTCGGGCGACGAAACCAGCCCGCCTCGCCCCTCGGCAATCGTGGTAGCGCCCATCGGATTCATCTCCGACCATATGGAGGTCATCTGGGACCTCGACACCGAGGCCAAAGCCCGAGCCGAACATCACGAAATCCCGTTCGTCCGAGCGGCCACGGTCGGAACCCACCCCGACTTTGTTGCGGCAATCATCGGACTTCTGGATGAACATCTTCGAGATGAGCAGCCCCAAGTCGTCGGAAAGCTCGACGTTCGGCCGTCCCCTTGCGCTGTCGGATGCTGCGCGTACACGCCCCAACGGCCAGCGCCGACCCGCCCGGCGCCCTAGGCACTGGTACCCTGCGAATACCCCCCTGTATTCCCCCCTCAGTTCTGGCGTATCGCCGAACTCATTCATGGAACGAACGCCCATGTCTACGCCACCTCTTCGCAGACCTTTTCGTGATGCCCTGACACGCCTCGCTACGCCCGCGTCCACTCCCATGCATCGTTCTCTTTTCGCAGCCCAGACCGGATCCGATCGAACCCTGCGCGCCATTCGCCGTCTGCGGTTCGCTCCGTCGGCACAAGAACTCAATCGGTTTGCTTCGGCGCCGGCGATCGATGCCATCTCGGGACTCCTCGAGTCAGAGCGCATTTACAGCCCTGACCCGTCTGACCCGCTCATGGGTCGAGACTGGAACAACGAAAGTTACGACTCGCTCCTGCAGTGGTGGTTCGAGCGGATGATCTCCCCCGACGCCGGCCTCCATGAACGAATGGTCTGGTTCTGGCATGGCCACCTCACCTCAAGCCAGCAAAAAGCCACCCGCTCGCAGCTGTTCGCCCAACAGCTGCTGTTTCGCCAGCATGCACTCGGCAACTTCCGCGACCTCCTTCAGGCCATAACCGTCGATGCAGCGATGCTCCGATACCTCGACGGCGACGCCAGCGACGCAGCGATGCCAAACGAGAACTTCGGCCGCGAACTCATGGAGCTCTTCGCTCTCGGCATCGGCCACTACGAAGAGTCCGACATCCGCTCCGCAGCAAAGGCGCTCGCTGGCTGGCGGGTTGAGGACCAAGGCGTCACCTTTACCCCAGAACTCGGTTTCGATGCGCCACTCACCTTTCTTGGCGAGCGCAAGCGTTGGGACGCGCAGAGCATCGTAAACAAGGTCTGCGATCACCCCGCCTGTGCCCCGTTCGTTACGGCAAAGATTCACCGCTTTGTTGCCGGCTCAACAGCGCCTCCCGAATTTATCGAGGAACTCAGCCGAATCTTCGTCGAGAACAATCTCGAGATCCGCCCGGTCGTCGATGCCATTATCTGGGGCCCTACCTTCGTCGATGCCGAGACCACCCGAGTCCGCCAACCAATCGAATGGTTAGCGGCCACATCGGCCGTGCTTGGCCACGAGGCCTCCACCCCAACCGCTGTTGGCCCCCGAGTCGAATCGTGGTGGTTCGATCAACTCGGCCAGATTCCGTTCGTCCCCCCGAACGTTGCCGGTTGGCCAGACGACACACGGTGGGTTTCGGCCGGACAGGTTCTTGCACGGGCCAATCTGCTCTCGAACTTCACCCTTCCCCAAACGATCATCGATGCGGTGGAGCCCACCGTCGAAGGCGTTTTGCGGCACTGTGCGCTCCACACCGTAAGCAGCGCAACCCGAGCAGCCCTCGATGAAGCGGCCGCCAACCAGCCAGCCGACCAACGACGGGTCGAACTTCTTCTTGCCCTCACCGTGCTGTCGCCAGAGTTCTCCCTCGCATGACCACACCCTCTCCCCCTTCTCCCCCCTCTCAGCCGGACCCACCGAACGACCGCAAGAACGCGTCGGAATCCTCCGATGCGCAGCGTGAACCCACCGGCCCGTCGCGCCGAAAGTTTCTCGGACTCCTTGCGGGTGGCGCTGCCGGTGCTGCAGGGGCCGGTGCGCTCTACGTTGCGAACCAGGACCGTGCGCCCAACGCCGCCGCACCGGAAACTCCCAACGCCGCCGACTCATCCTCCTCGTCTTCGCCCCCTTCCGACGGTCCGTCGACCAGCGTGTCCCCCGACGATCTAGCGACCGACCCATCCCCCAACACGCTGCCCGCTTCACCATCAACCTCGGTTCCGCTCCCCCAAGGCCCGATGCGCACGCTGGTTGTCGTCGAACTCAACGGCGGCAATGACGGCCTCGCAACACTTGTGCCGTACTCCAGTAGGCAACTACAAAAGCTCCGCCCAACGTTGCTTCCTGCCGAAGACGATCTGATCCTCCTCGACAATGATTTCGGTGTCACCCGGAGCCTGGAAAAGAACTGGAACCAAGGCCTTGCTCTCGTGCAGGGAATCGGCATCCCCGGCGGAACCGGCTCACACTTTGAAATGGAGCGTCGCTGGTGGAGCGGCACCGAGATGGGCGCCACCCTCGCCACCACCGGATTCCTCGGCCGACTCTGCGACGAACTCGACCAGGGTCAACCCATCACCGGGCTCACCCTCGGTACCCGACGCTCACCCGCCATGCTCTCGGCCAAACCGGTCACCGCGGGGCTCACGAATCCCAGTGTCAGCTGGTGGGTCAACCAACAGAACAGCTGGTTCACCAATCTCCGCCAGGGCATCGAGACAATGTCTGCGTCTGCGCAAACCGACTCTCAGCAATCCGAATCCATCGCCATTGCCCGCAACGGCCTAGGAAGCGCACTCGACTTCGCCGACGTCCTCAGTGGCGTCGACGTAAGCAACGTCACCGATCGATACCCGGCCAATGCTCTTGGCTGGCAGTTTGCCATCGCTGCTCAGGTCATCGCCGCCAACGCTGGGGTGCGCGTCATTCACATCACCCACGGCAACTTCGACACCCACGACGACCAAGACGGAACGCATAAACACCTGCTTCGTCAACTTGATGATGCCATGAGTGAGTTCCGCATCGAACTCGCCGAGTCCGGCAATAGCGACAACGTACTCATCGCCACAACCAGCGAGTTCGGACGCCGCCCACAGCAGTCGGGAACCGGCACCGACCACGGCGCAGCATCGATGGCGATGCTCGCTGGACCGGTCGAGAACGGTCGCTTTGGCGAACACCCGTCGCTCGCCAAACTCGATGAGAACGACAACCTCGTACCCACCCTGTCGATGTCGGAGTTCTATGCAACTCTCGGCGAAGGCTGGCTGGGTGTCCCCGCGTCATCGGTCATCGATTCGGCTCCACCGGTCGTACCTGGCCTCCTGAAGACCTAACGGCACCCAAACCTCCTAAAATGGGTGAGTGACGCATCGCATCCTCGCCATCTTGATCGTCATGTTGCTCATCGCAGCCGCATGCGCCGATACCGGGGTCGATGAACTCATCGCCGCCGAGTCACAGACCGTTGGACCAACGAGCACCCGAGAACCGTCGTCTTCGGCCGAGGCACCTGACGACGAATCGGCAGCACCGCCAACAACGGCCCCTGCCGAAGCGGCCCCAACCACTCCTCCAGGCACGCTCCCCTCCGATACCGACCCGGACGGCGCACCCCCGACCAGCCAAGATGCGCCGCCCAGCACCGGTGGCCCGTCAGATCTTGCAGGAAGCGACAGCCTCGGCGATGCCTACTACCCGCTCTCGGGAAACGGTGGCTACGACGTCACCCACTACACCATCAACATCGAGGCCGAACCCGACACCAATCGCATCGACGCGTTCGTCGATGTCGAGATGGTATTGAGAGAAGACCTCAGCTCGATCAACCTCGACTTCCGGGGCTTCGATATTCGCGGCGTGCAGGTTGACGGCCAACTGGTCGACCACACCCGCGAAGGCCCCGAGCTGACCGTCGAGTTTGGCCAGACCCTTCCCGCCGAGACCAACACCGTGGTGCGCGTGTCTTACGACGGCGTGCCCGAGCCCATCGCTGAATCAAGCATCGGCACAATTGGTTGGATCGACGGCCCCAACGGGTCACATGTGGTCAGCGAACCCAACGGCGCCCCCACGTGGTTCCCGGCCAACGATCATCCGCTCGACAAATCGACCTACACGTTCCAGATCTCGGTACCCGACGAATGGCAGGTGGCCGCGAACGGGATTCTTACCGGCACTCGCGCCACCGGGGCCGGCACCGAATACACCTGGGAAGCCTCGGACCCGATGGCGCCGTATCTGGCAACCGTGGCGATTGGGAAGTTTGAGTTCGTCGAAGAAACCGGGCCGAACGGCCTTCCTATCCGCAGCGCTTACCCGCCCGATCTTGTTGGCGTCGCCAAACAAGACTTCGGCCGCACGTCGCAGATGATCGAGACGTTCTCGAAACTCTTCGGACCGTATCCCTTTGAGGCATACGGCTCGCTGGTGATTGACGATGTCTTCGGCTTCGCACTTGAAACCCAGACGATGTCGATCTACAGCAAAGTCCTCATCGACGGATCCAGAGACCGCGAGTGGGTGTTCGCCCACGAACTTGCCCACCAGTGGTTCGGCAACTCGGTAAGCGTTGGCCGTTGGCAAGACATCTGGCTCAATGAAGGTTTCGCCACCTACGGCGAGGCCCTGTGGTCCGAATTCGCCGACGGTTCCGACACCAACGCTCGAATGCGTGAGCTCGCTGCGCAGTCGGCCAGCCTGGGCGCACCCGGCGACCCCGGGCCAGACAATCTCTTTGGCACCGAGGTCTATGACCGAGGCGCCCTTGCTGTCCACGCCATTCGTCTCACCCTCGACAACGACGACATCTTCTTCGAGATTCTCCAAACCTGGGCCAGCGAAAACGCCTATTCCGCGGCAACCACCGACGATTTCATTGAACTCGCAGAGCGGGTCTCGGGCCGGGATCTACGCGATCTCATCGAGTCGTTCGTGTATAGCGACTCGCTGCCGCCGCTTCCCGAATAGCAGATCGCCCTCTGAAAGAGCGCTCTTTTGGAACAGCTAGCAACGCCGACTCTTAGAGGAGCGGCGCGTAGCCTTCTCGGAATGTCGGGTAGGCCAGTTCGAAGCCGAGCGACTCGGTGACCACCGTGCGACATCGTTTGTTGGTGGTCGACGAGAAGTTCGGGTCGACATCAGGGACCGGAACGCCGAGCTGTCCGGCCATCCATTCGATAACCTCTCGCCGCGATGCCGGGTCATTGTCGACGCCAACCACGGCGGACGGGGGCGATTGGTGCTGAGCCACTGCGGCAACCAACCGGGCAGCATCATCGACATGAATACGGTTGGTATAGGACGGCGTTGGCCCAAAGACCGCCTTGCCCGCTCGTACCTGATCGATAAAGCGGGTCCGACCGGGCCCGTACACGCCAGCCAAACGGACAGTGGTGGCCTGCTCCACTCGTTGGGCGGCGATCACCTCCATGTCGCGCATCGCCACGCCGCTAAAAGCCCGGCCTGTGCGAGCAGTGTCAGCGAGAGACGAATCAGGCGCTGCGTCGACCGGCGTCTCCTCATCGACCCAAGAACCATCGTGCACGTCGTACACCGCAGTCGACGAAACCGTCACCAGTCGACTAGGAGCCAGGACTTCGGTGACGGTTTCTATACCGCCCACGTACACCCGCCGGTAAGCCTCCTCGGTGCGCTCACCTGCGGTCACCGTAAAGATGACGGTCAGCGACTCCCCCGCCAAGTGGCCGGCAACTGACTGCAGCGAACCCGGCTCGGTTATATCGGCGCCGAGCGCCTTGAACTCAGGCGGAACATCAGCCGCCGACCGGCGAAGTCCATAGACGGTACGCCCGGCATCGACCAGACACCTTCCGATGCGGGCGCCAAGGTCACCGACACCGATTAACAGAACCGGGCCATCGACACTCACTGATCGAACACCGATCGCGGCACGTCGCAGGAGTCGAAGGCGACAAGGATCCGTTCGAGAGCACCCTCATCGGCGTTGGATGCCGACATGGCCAAAAGATCTTCGACATCGATCTCGCCTGCCAGGCAATCGGCGTCAGCGGGAGCAATATCGAGCTGTATCGCCAGCTCAGCACTGAGCTCAGCGCGGATTTCCGGGTCGACCCGCAGATCCTCGATAAGAAGGTCAGCGTCGTCGAGATTCACGATGCCGGGCACCGACTCATCAATTGGCAACGGCGTGGCGCTCGATGCAGCGTCACCGGGGTCAGTCTCTCCGGAGCCAGTGTCACCGGAGCCAGTGTCACCGGAGCCAGTGTCACCGGAGCCAGTGGCGCCACATGCGGAAAGCCCGATAAGGAGCCCCGCAATCAAGATCGGCCGCCGAAGCCATGCCTGTCGAGCCAGTGCTGTAGTCACGGCGCCCAATGTAGTGCCGGGCAGAAGGGAGCATGGACCACCGCTCACTCTGTCTGCCGCTCTGG
Organism: Laminaria ephemera; assembly: GCA_036873875.1. Taxonomy (NCBI): domain Eukaryota; class Phaeophyceae; order Laminariales; family Laminariaceae; genus Laminaria; species Laminaria ephemera. Next base: position 19,544 of record JAYJMJ010276518.1, read on the forward strand.
CGGACCAGGGGGGCGTGCGCCCTGCGAAGCCCTGGTTCGACTAGTTTGGTTCGAGGAAATGTGACTGTCGCTTACCCCCGATGGTGCCGAGACTCCCCGGTGCACCTCGATGCGAAGCCGTCCCGCTAGAATCGAACACCTGTTCGCATTTCCCGAGCCGTACCCAGTCTTTTTACCCCAGTCTTTGCCCCAGTTTCAAGGAAGCCCCTTTCGACGTGAGTCAACAATCGATCCAGCCGTTCGCCCGCGAAGTCATAGATATCCCCGTCTCCGAAGAGATGAGCGAGTCTTTCCTCGCCTATTCGCTGTCGGTCATCACTGCACGCGCAATCCCCGATGTTCGCGACGGTCTCAAGCCTGTACAACGACGAATCCTCTACTCGATGCTTCGCCAGAACATTCGCCCGGATTCAACCCACCGCAAGTGCGCTGGCGTGGTCGGCGACACCATGGGCAAGTACCACCCGCATGGTGACTCGGCCATCTACGAAGCCCTCGTACGCATGGGCCAGAACTTCACTCGCAACGTCACCTTCATCGACCCGCAGGGAAACTTCGGCACCCTCGACGATCCGCCCGCCGCCTACCGTTACACCGAGTGTCGCCTCACCGACGCGGCCATGGACATGGTGCGCGAACTCGACGAGAACACCGTCCAGTTCCGACCCACGTTCGACGGCGAACGAAGCGAGCCCATCTTCCTACCGGCCATCGTGCCGAACCTGTTGGTCAACGGAACCACCGGCATTGCCGTTGGCATGGCCACCAACATGCCCACGCACAACCTGCGCGAGGTCTACGCGGCCATCGAGCTGGTCATGAAAAAGCGGCGCCCCAAGCCCACCATCGGCGAACTCCGAGCGGTCTTGCCCGGTCCCGACTTCCCCGGCGGCGGCATCGTTATCGACGACGGCCCAGCCCTCGACGAGATCTACGAGACCGGTCGGGGTTCTATCCGGATGCGTGCTCGCGTCGAAACGATTCAGATCACCCGCAATCGTCAAGGCCTGGTGTTCACCGAACTTCCCCACATGGTTGGCCCCGAGCGAGTCATCGCCAAGATTCAGGACCTCGTCAACAGTGGCAAGCTCCATGGCATTCAGGGTCTCGCCGATCTCTCAGACCGCCACCATGGCCTTCGGCTCCAGATCGAGTGCAAGCCCAACATCAACCCTGAAGCAGTGCTCGCCGATCTCTACCGCCTCACGCCGCTCGAAGAGACTTTCGGCGTAAACAACGTTGTGCTCGTCGACAACGTCCCCACCACCGTGGGCCTTTACGACCTTTGCCAGCACTACATCACCCACCGCCTCGACATGATCGTCAAGCGCACCCAATATCGCCTGGAACGTGCGCAAGAGCGCATGCATATTGTCGAGGGCTTCCTGATCGCCCTCGACAACATCGATGAGGTCATCGCCATCATTCGAGCGTCCGAGGACTCGAGCTCTGCCCGGACCAACCTCATGAGCGCCCTCGCACTCTCAGAAATCCAAGCCCGCGAGATTCTCGAAATGCCCCTTCGCCGCCTCACAGCGCTCGAACGCCAGAAGCTCGTCGACGAGCACGCCGATCTGGCCAGCCAGATTAAGGACTTCGAGAAACTTCTCGCTTCCGAAGCCCGGCAACGCACCCTCGTCCTCTCCGAACTCAAAGAGGCTGTCGATGCGTACGGCAAAGACCGTCAAACCGAGATGGTTCCGATCGGCGATATCACCACGTTCGAAGTCATCGACCTTGTCGACACCGACATCGCCGACGAACCATGTGTCGTCACCCTTTCTTCCACTGGTCAGATCGGTCGCGCTCCACTCGAAGGCGCGAAACGATCCACGCCTGGCCGCCACGATGTGCTGATTTCAAGCACGCTGACCTCGACCCGGTCGAAGATCTGGGCCATCACCTCCGAAGGCCGGGCTCTCGCCGCAACAGCTGCCGAAGTCGGCGAAATTGCTGGCCGCAGCCGCGGATCAGACGCCAAACAAACCTTTGGGCTCAATGCCGGCGAACGGGTACTGACCGTTCTCACCCCCAACGAGGAACCACTGGTGCTCGTCACCGAACAGGGTGTCGCCAAGCGCATCTCGCCCGACGACATCAATGCCACCAAATCTGGCGCAACCGTCATCAAGCTCAAGGGCAACGACAAGCTCGCGGCAGCCTTTGTGGCGCCGAGCGGCATCGACATTGTCATCGTCGCCAGCGACGCGCAAACACTGCGCACCGACATCGACAAGATCAGTATCCAAGGCCGCGGCGCCGCTGGTGTGTTGGGCATGAAGATTCGCGATGGTGCAAAAGTCATTGCCGCAGGTCCGGTTATTGGTGATGCCGTCGTCTGCTCGGTCACCAACAACGGAGCAGGCAAAACCACCCCGCTTACCGAACTCGACAGCAAGGGCCGCGGCGGAGTTGGGGTACGGCTCACCAAACTCGACGACGAAACCCTCAAGGCCGCATCGATCGGCGATCTGCCGACGATGCTCGCCGTGATGGCCACCGACGAAGACCACAACAAAGTCGACCCCACGCCTATAGCGTTCCCCGTCGATCCATCCAAACGTGACTTGGTAAGTACCGAACTCGAACGCCCAATCCTCGACCTCGGCCCGGCCCGGTGGTGACGCAAATGAGCACAACCGAAACCCCAACCCAAACCGACGACATCGAGATCATCATGGACGAGCCTGCAACCGCGAAGCCCCAGGCCAAGTCGACCCCAAAGGCAGCCGCCAAGAAGTCGAAGAAGAGTGGTGTCTACGACGCTGATGCCATCGAAACCCTCGAAGGTCTCGACGCTGTCCGGAAGCGCCCCGGCATGTACATCGGCGGCACCGGTAGCGCCGGCCTTATGCACCTCGTCTGGGAGCTCCTCGACAACGCGGTCGACGAAGCCGAAGGTGGTTTCGCCAAGAAGATCGAAGTGGTGTTTCACCGCGATGGATCGGTTGCAGTAGCCGATGACGGCCGCGGAATCCCGGTGGGCATCCACACGAAACGGAAAGTCTCGGCGCTCGAGGTGGTTCTGACCGAACTCCACGCTGGCGCCAAATTCGGCGGAGGGTCCTATGGATCCGCGGGCGGCCTTCATGGCGTCGGAGCGTCGGTTGTGAATGCACTCTCGGAGAAATTGGTTGCCGAAGTCGACCGCGAGGGCAACACCCACCGACTGTGTTTTAGCGAACGTATTGCGGGTCAGTTCACGACCAAGTCATTCCGCGCCGGCCACAAGCTCGAGAAGATCAAGAAGACCAAAAAGACCGGCACTCGTATCCGTTTCTGGCCCGACACCGAGGTATTCGACCCCGAAGCCGAGATCGACTGGGAAGAGGTTCGGGTTCGCGCTCAGCGGGCGGCTTTCCTGGTGCCCGGTCTCAAGATCACGGTCATCGACAAGCGCAACGGCCAGCAGAACGAACCAGAAACCTTCATCTCCCGTGGCGGCATCGCCGACCTCGTCGACCAAATGTCGGGCGAAGTCGGCAACGTCACCGGCATCATCAAGATCAATGGCATCGACACCTTCGAAGAGAAGGTGCCAGTCGACGGCAAGATGCAGATGGTCGAGCGCGAATGCACGGTCGATGTTGCCCTTCGATGGGTCAACAACTTCGAACCGAGCGTTACCTCATTCGTCAACACCATTCCCACCGGCGAAGGCGGAACCCACCTCGATGGGTTCGACAAGGCCCTCACCAGAGCGGTCAACGATGTGTTGTTGAAAGACATGCGCCAGTTGGCCAAGCTCGCCAAACAGAACAAACACCGCGCTACCCGCGACGACATCCGCGAAGGGTTGGTCGCTGCGGTCAAGGTTTCGTTCCCCGAACCACAGTTCCGGGGCCAAACCAAACAAGAACTGGGAACCCCAGCGATCGACAAGATCGTCTACCGGGTGGTCAAGGACAGCCTCGCCGAGTGGTTTAACGGCGTCGGGTCCAAGAAGTCCCACGTCGATCAAGTTCGGAAGAAGATCTCGTCGTCGGTCATTAACCGGGTAAGCGCCAAACAGGCACTCGACACCAAACGGAAGGCGGCATCGCTTGGTTCGACGGGAATGCCGGCCAAACTCGCCGATTGTCGCATCCATGGCGGCGACGCCGAACTACTGATCGTGGAGGGCGACTCGGCCGCCGGACCGGCCAAGGCAGGTCGAAACTCCGAATTCATGGCCATCCTGCCGTTGCGCGGCAAAGTAGTGAACGCTGGCAAGGCAACGATGAAGCAAGTGCTCGACAACACCGAAGCACAAGCCCTCTTCACCGCCATCGGTGCGGGGTCCGGCAAGGACTTCGACATCACATCAACCCGCTACGGACGCATCATTATCCTCTGTGACGCCGATGTCGACGGCAGCCATATCCGTTGCCTGCTCCTCACGTTGATCTACAAATACATGACTCCCCTGCTTGAAGGCGGCCATGTATACGCCGCCCAGCCACCGCTCTTTACGACCAAGGTCGGCAACGAGACCTACCGGGCGTTCACCGACGAAGAACGAGATGCCAAAACTCAAGAGCTCGCCAAGGGAAACCGCAAGATCGAAAACATCAAATGGCAGCGCTTTAAGGGTCTTGGCGAGATGAACGTCGACGAGCTGGCCCACTGTGCACTGAATCCTGAGACCCGTATTCTGCGGCGACTCACGATGGACGATGCCAAACAAGCCCAAGACGCAATGAAGATGTTTGATGTTCTTATGGGCAGCGACGTTGCGCAACGACGCGATTACCTCGTGAAGAACAGTGCCCTTATGGATCCCGACGTCCTCGACGTCTGAGTTCTTTCGTCTGACACGTGCGTCTGAGACCTGCCCACCAGTGCGGGCTTCTTTTCAAGATTCTGGCCCAGAGTGCCGATAGAAACCGAGTGTTCACCATGATTTCGACCCAACCCTCGATTCGACGAATCGGTTCAGCCCTTGCAGCCGTCGCCCTTGCCGCGACAGCGACCGTTGGCCTAGGCACCAACGAGGCTGGCGCTGCAGCAAAGCAGTCATGCAAAAACTCATCGGTCGACCTGGTGGGCGCTAGTGGCGACGACAACTTCCTCATCGCCGAACAAACCGCACGAACTGGCGCCGCCGACGGGTTTTTCGTCGTCGAACTCGGCGACGGAAACGACACGCTCGACTTCACGCCGGGCGCGCTCGCAGCTCTCGGCAAGACAACCCGAGTGTGTGTACGTGGCGGCGCCGGAAACGACACCATCAACGGCACCGATGGCAAGGACAACCTGTCCGGAGACGCCGGCAACGACGTTCTTATCGGATTCGGCGGACGCGACACCCTGAGCGGTGGAGCAGGCAAAGACGATCTGTTTGGCGGCAAAGGCCGCGACAAACTCATCGGCGGCCCTGGTAGCGACTTCCTCTATGGAGCGCAGGGCAACGACGTTCTCAAACCTGGCGGCGGCAACGACACCACCATCACCGGCTCTGGCAAAAACAAAGTCGTGAACAAAGCCGGCACCGACCTCATCATCGCCCAGCCATTTGTTATCGACGGCACCGATGGCCCTATTAGTTTCCTCGGAAGCTCGAAGCCGAACACGCTCACGGGCGGCAAAGGCAACGACTTCATCTTCGGAGGCTCTGCCGCCGACAAGATCACCGGGAAAGCAGGAGCCAACTGGCTACTCGGCCGCGAAGGTAACGACACGCTCAAGGGCGGGTCCGGAAACGACACCATCTTTGGCGGCAACGGCAACGACACCATCAACTGTGGCGCCGGTGGCGAAGACTGGGCAGGCGGCGGAACGACCTCCTATACCCCAACAAGTCGGGCTGGAGAATCCATCTCGGTCGCTGCACCGCAAGCCAACGACAAGGTCAAGTCTTCTTGCGAGCTGGTCTTTACCAAAGCGGTCAACATCACCCTCACCGGCGGTACCGGCAGCCAATCGGCCTCGGTAAGCCCTGAGAACTCGATGCCAGCTGCAGCCGCAGCGTTCACGTTGCCAGTCCTCACCCCCGACATCACCCCAGAACAACTGCTGGTTCGCTCTGGCAGCGAGTTCCGTGTGGCCGATGTGTCCCAGCAGCCCGACGCTCGAGGCTAGCGCCAAGCAATAGCGGCTCACGCCGGGCGAAGAGCCCGGGAGTGTCTCACCGGTGGTGTAGAAATGTCCTATGGATGTGGATGTCGCCGAAGAACTTGAAGAACCAGTAAGCGACGTTTCGTTCGACGCGAACCCAGCCTCAACACCGCCAACGGCCGATCTCCCGCCGGCACCCCCTTCGGGCGTCCGCGATATCGAACCGCCCGTGGCTCGCACCGGTCCTCCCAAGCGGTTGTCGCCGAGTTCGGCCAGCACCTTTCAGCAATGCCCAAAGCGCTGGAAGATGCGTTACATGGACCGGCTTCCCGATCCCCCAGGACAGGCTGCACTCGCGGGAACCTTCGCTCACCTTGTCCTCGAGCATCTCTTGCAAGCGCCGACGCCTGACCGCACGGTTGAGAATGCAAAGGTTCTCGCTCGCCAATGTTGGCCCGAGATCGAGAACGACAAGGACTTCGTAGCGCTCGAACTCGACGATGCCGAAAGCCGTCATTTCCGGTGGATCTCGTGGAAGGCCATCGAAGGGTTATGGACCCTCGAGAACCCCCAAGACGTCGTAGTGGAGGCCACCGAACAGCTCATCGACGCCGAGATCGACGGCGTGCCGTTTCGCGGCATCGTCGACCGTCTCGATCGCGAAGACGACGGCCTTGTGGTGTCCGACTACAAAAGCGGCAAGGCTCCCCGCCCTCGTTATGTCGAGGGTCGCCTCGCTCAGGTATTGCTTTACGCCGCCGCAATCGCAAATGATCTCGGCGAGCGGCCCCGACGGGCCCGGCTTCTTTATCTCGGTCAGCGCACCGTTGAGGCTGAGGTAACCGACGATGCCCTCGAGGCCGTATCGGTCGACCTGAAACAGACATGGACGTCGATGACGTCATCGTGTGAGAGCGGCGAGTTCGAAGCAAAAACCGGCCCGCTTTGCGGATGGTGCCCGTTCGTCGGCCAATGCGCCGAGGGAACCGCCGAAGTTCGCTCCCGCCTCGAACGCGGTTCGATGCGTCTCGATGCGCCCGCCGTGGCCATCGTGGCACCCGTTCCAGCAGGTCAAGCGACCTAAACACACTCGGCGCCTGGGTGCACTTGCGCTGTCTGGCGCGCACCCAATTGAATACTTCTCAAAATGGGCCACATACCTCTGTCGACGGCAGATATTGGTCGATACCCTGAGGGGAATGACCGGGACAAAAAAGAGTGGGCTCGGGCGGGGCCTCAGTTCGCTCATACCTACCTCGCAAACCGAAGAGGAAAACAACCTCGACGGTAACCAGCGCGTCCTTCGCAGCATGGTCGACGCCAGCTTTGAACTCATCGCGGAACATCACGAGGTCTCGCTGGCCGCGTACCTTCACGCTCCGGTCGGTGAAGAACCGATGTTCTTCCTCCACCGCCCCGTATTTTCGACGCTTACTCCGACCACCGCGTTTCGACTCTTCCATCAAGTCGCTCAACTCTCGAACGCCGCCACATCGATCGGCCCATTCGCTCTCGAAGAGTGGAACGGCATCTACCTTCGCTCGAGCGGCGAGCACTCGGACGGGATCCATCTCTTTGCCCGCACCGGCGAGGGGTATGACCCCGAGACGGTCAACGCGATCGCCCGGGTTAACAACGCAGCCTCATCGGTTGTGCACCAGGTCGAGTCTGCGCACGAAGCCGACGACCTGCCACCAGTCCGGTTAGTCGTTGAAGTCGAAGATGCCAAGACAACGGTCGAGGTCACGATCACTGCTCCCAACGGATCGACTCGACAAGGTCGCGGCTCGGCAATCGTGGCCGAGGAAGCCGTTATCCGGGCGATTCTCGATGCGATGGGCACGGCATTGCGGTTCGAAACCTTTAGCGACGTACCAATGGACAATGGCCGGGCGATACTCACGACGCTGGCCGAGAGCAACGGCACGCCGCGCTTCGGCTTGGCTACCGGCGGAGCAGACAACCTCAGCACCGCAGCGTCGTCAGCACTCAGAGCCCTTCGTTAGCAGCCCTTCGGCAGCAGCCCTTCGGTAGCAGCCCTTCGGTAGCAGCCCTTCGGTAGCATTGCGTGCCCTTCGCCAGGACGCTTTAAGCTCGGGCGATGACCAACGCCCGCGATCTCCTGGCCTCCTGGGCTGAAAAGCACGACAACGACCCGGAGAAACCAGCAATCCCCGCCGCCACGGTCATCGTGTTGCGCGACGGCGAACAAGGCCTCGAAACCCTTCTGCTGCGTCGAAACTCGAAGCTGAAGTTTGCTGGCGGCATGTGGGTGTTCCCTGGTGGTCGGATCGACCCCGAGGACTACGGCACAGCACCCGATGACCAATTCGCCGCAGCGCGAACGGCTGCGGTTCGCGAAGCATTCGAGGAGTCCGGTCAACGACTCGAGCCCGACGCACTGCACTGGTTCGCTCATTGGTCACCGCCTTCGATAGCCCCGAAACGGTTTGCGACCTGGTTCTTCCTTGCTGCCGCAAGCGACGACGATGTGGCAATCGACCACGGTGAAATCCACGATTCCTCGTGGTCGACACCAGCCGAGGCGCTGCGCCTCGTCGATGCCAAGGAAATCGAACTAACGCCGCCTACGTGGGTAACCCTTTATGATTTGGCGAAATTCGAGACGGTCGACTCGGCGTTAGAGGGCCTAGGCGGTCGAGATCCGCGCTTTTATGTGACGAAGGTTGCGAAGTCTCCAGACGGCCCAGTGGCGATGTGGGAAGGCGATGCGGGGTACGAAAATGGTGACTTGGAAGCACCTGGTCTGCACCATCGACTGCTCATGGGGCACGACGGGTTCAGCTTTTCAGATAGCGCCCTCACCACCACTTCGGACTAAGAATTGGGCAAAACGGCTCAAATACAGCCGAAAATCGTCCAGAGAACCCCTGTCCGACGTTTAGAACAGGTCTTAGAGCCGATAGGATTGGGACTTCGTGCGCCGCGCCGTTTCGGTAGTGCCGCACTAGTAACGCCGGCCGACGAAAGGGACCCCCAAATGGCCAAGAGCCGACCGAGCATCCAAAAGCGACTCCGTGAAAAGAACCGCATGGAGAAGAACGCTATGAAGCGCGAACGCCGCGCTCAGCGTTCCGAAGAGGGCGACGAAGAAGAAGTAGATCCCGACGCCCTCACCGAAGATCAGCTGTACGAGCAATTCGCTCTGCTGAATCAACGATTTGCTGAGAAAGAGATCGACCAAGAAACCTTCGAAAAGAAGCGCGCCGAGATCTACGAGCAACTCGGTATCGAAGTCGACGTATAGCGCTCGCTTTTCAAGCAGCACAATCTAGTCGTCGGCTTGTCCGACAGCTTTCCTTCGAGGGCCTTCCAGCAACGCTGGGAGGCCCTCGGTGCGTTCTTGGGCCGAGTGGGTTCCCGACGCTAGGGTTTCGCCCAAGCCCGCCTTGGAGGAACTGTGAACGACTCGAGAGAACCAGTAGAAATCGACGGTGCAATCGCCGTGGTTACGGGAGGTGCGAGCGGGATTGGCAAAGGAATCGTCCGAGCGCTGCTCGAACGCAACGCCACCGTCGTCATCGCCGACATCGAAGAGCCCCAGATCGAGGCCACCATCGCCGAGATGACCACCCTCGACGGCATCGGCCCCGAACAGATCTCTGGAATCCGCACCGACGTGTCCGACTTCGACTCGTTCGAATCACTGGCGCAACAGGTATTCGCCACCCATGGCCACTGCAACCTGCTCTTTAACAATGCCGGAGTCGGTTCGGGTGGAGGTGGAAAGGCCTGGGAAAGCGAACTCAACGACTGGAAATGGTGCTTTGGCGTCAATGTGTTCGGCACGGCCAATGGCGTGCAGGCCTTCGTGCCAAAGATGATCGAATCGGGCGCGCCCGGACATGTCACCAACACGTCCTCGGGCGATGGCGGCTTCGCCCCGGTCCCGATGGCATCGGTATACGCCTCGAGCAAAGCGGCGGTGAGCTGCTTCACCGAAGCGCTCAACCATCAGCTTCGCTCAGAGACCGACCACCTCAGCGCATCGGTCTTCTACCCCTCAGGCGGGATGATGGACACCGGGCTGTTCACTGCTGCCCGGAACCGCCCCGATGACCTGCAGCGGGTCCGGAATCCAACCCGCCGCTCAGCAATGACGTTTGAGCAACTCAAAGAGCTCGTTGCGAAGTCAGGCCGAGAGGTAAAGGTTGCGGACCTTGACGAGCTCGGCCATTACGTCGTCGACGCGGTCAGCGAACGCCGCTACATCATCGCTCGCGACATCGAAGACACCGTCGACCTCCTGCATCGACGTGCCGACGCTATTGGGGCCTTCGATATGCCGCCGGTGCACGAGATGGGCATCTAGTCGCCGCTGGCGGTTTCCGTCAGCAGCCAACACCTGAAGACGAAAACCCGAAGGTTAAAACCCGAAGATGCCTACCGCTTTCGCGGTAGGCATCTTCAAAGAATTCTTGGTGCGAAGCTTGTTGCGCTTGCTACCTCCGGTGTTAGCGGCGGCGCTCCTGCAGGGCCTTTGCGGCCCGCTTCTCGGCTACCTGACGGCGGCCGATGATTGGGGTGGTTGGAGCGAAACCGGCGCCTGCGCGCTCAGCCTCTGACTCACCGCCCCAGAATCCGAGTTCCCGGTTCTCACGAGCGTGCGCACGGCACGACATGAGGACTGGGCAAGTTTCACAGATAATCCGCGCTGCGGC